>BMAC01000377.1:800947-824627 GCA_014905375.1 Phtheirospermum japonicum
AAAAGTAATACGAACAAACATCTGAAAAACCTTTGCCAATTCCCCAGCAACGATGCCAGAATTTTGAACCTGATTTTCCATACCTCCTTTAATGAATATGTTTGTCAAACGTTAAGTTCGCTCGCAAGATTACGAGGTCACTCGTAGGTTGGTAAGTTTACTTGAGTCAAATCTCTCGAGTAACTGACAATCGAAATTTTAGATGTTTGTTTAATCACAATATCACACAAGAACATGTATAGATTGGGGCTTTTGAATTTATAAACTACGAATTAAAAAGCAAGAGAAATTAATGAAACTGATTACTTAGACTAATTAAATTATAACTACTAAGAAACTAGGGTTTATAATTGATTTGCACATTTTTGTACATATTTTTCTTACCGTTTTTGTATCACGTTGCGTGTGTTTTGCTTGCTTTTAGGTGTTTTAGGAGTCGAGTTGGCCGTTTTTCGTTATTTCTAGGTTTTCTTAGTTTTTGTACATTTTTTATTAGTTTTCGTAGCTTTTCACTCTTTCATTTTTCTCTTGGCCGTAGGACGTCCAAGCGGGGCCCACGCTCGTTTGGGATCGTTTTCACTCGACTCGGGAATGGACGGACAAGCAAGGAAGCGCAACGGACGAGGTTCGATAAACCGGCAGACGTGAAAAGAACGAGGAATCGAGCTGGGTGCAGCAATCCAGTCGACCGACTGGAAGTTCAGTCGATCGACTGCCCTTCTAGTCGATCGACTGGAACTCCAAAATCGACTGGATTCCAGGGACTTTAGGCCATTTTGGACACTGCAGTCGATCGACTGCCGACGTGGCCGATCGACTGCAGTCGATCGATTGGAATCCCCCGAGATCGACTGGATTCCAGGGACTTTTGGCCGTTTTGACAGCGCAGTCGATCGATAGGCGACTTGACCGAACGACTGCCAGTCGATCGACTGCTTTACAGTCGATCGACTGAAAAGCAGATTTTTTGCCACTTTTGGACGTTTTTGCCCCTTTGTGAAGGATTAATCAACCAGACGTCATTTCATTTCGGCATCAACTGGCAACAAGGGCCTGGTTCAGAGTTCTTGCTCCCAAAAACTCATTTTCATATTTTCTTTTTCCATTTTAATTATGTATTAATTCCTAGTAATTAGCTTTAGTTTAGTTAAGTGTTAGATCTTTACTTAGCTAGTTGTTCAAGCTTGGGTTTGGCATTTCTTTTTAAAGAATCCTTCAAGTTTCCATTTCCTCTTCAAGCTTTTTGTGGAATCATACATTTGGTAATATCTTTCTATAATATAGTTTTATTTTCATGTTATGTCTTTTAATCTTGTGTTGATGCTTGGATCATAATTTAGTTGTTATTTTGATTATCAAAACTTCCATTTTCATTTCATAGCTTTCTAGCTTTTGAACTTATGCTTTTAAGTTGTTAAGTTGTTTAGATCAATTTCTTAGTTTTTAGAAGTTTTATAAATCTTCCCCTTTTAAAACTTTGATCTTTGTTAAATTAATGTTGACTTTTTCAAATAAGCATGACTTTAATTTTCCCTCCATTTTCCTTAATTTAAATTATAAGCTTTCTTAGTTAACTAGTTTAGATTAATCATTTTTAAAATAAGCTTTAATTTCCTTTTCGTATTTTAATGTTTTCAAAACTTCTATTTCAATTTAAAGTTTAGTTGTAAAAACCAAAATCAAATCAATGACTACTGCTTTCTTAGTTTAGATTAGTTTAATTTCAATCGACAATAAGAGCAAATAAGAAACCGATAAGCCGATAACATCCATCCTCGAGAGACACGAATCGGGAAGAACTCGTCGCCCTACAACCGGCTCCGTACTCTTGCGGAGACGGATTCTCAAAATAGCGCGTCGAGGATTCGTCGATCAATAATCTAGATTAATTGAAACTAAGATCTTGGGTTTAGAAATTGAAGAACAATTAAATAAAGCACCAAACTTATTTCTAGGATTATTAAGCATAAACGAAACGAAATCGAAAGATGAAAGTACAAACTATATTAACTATGGAATCCAAAGTATCAAGCATCAATAACTCAAGATCTGAAAATAAAGAACAAATTATCTAAAATCTAAAATTAACTAAGAAATAATCTAGAAAGCAATAAAAGGTTTAGAGAAATTATTATTATCTAGAAAATGGTAAATCTCCAGCTATTCTCGAGAAAAGAAAGTAGATCCCGATCGAAGAATGAATCACAAACGATGGATCTTCAATCTCGGTCTTGTATCTATGTAATGGAGGGTAGAAACGGGCTCTCTTTGCATCTCGGGACCTTAGGAAGGTGTAAAAATGTACCCTAGATGAAGTATGAAAGGGTATAAATAGGTTTTCCAAAAGTTAGAATAGGAATTTTTCATAGAAATCCCAATTCTGGGTCGGCGTCGACGTGCATCGATCGACGGGAATCGCGTAAATGGCTTCCCGAATTGCGTCAGTCATGTGCGTCGACGTCGGAGTATGGATCGACATGGACAGAGAGTTTTGTCAACTAAGTTATCGACCGACAGGAAATAATTGATGCCAACAAAGAGTTTCATTGGTGAGATCGTCGACATGGTGGTCGATCGATGCGTGCGACTCCAGTGCGTCGATGTCGCGTCAATGCCTGCGTCGATCGACGGCCTCTGCTTTACGGCTCATTTAACGATAAGTCTGCTACTTCTTCGCCGAGTCGCTCGCTTTCATCTCTGGTTCTCGCAACGGTTTGCAAGCTTCATCTATTCAGTGCTGAGCTCCTTCGATTACTTTGTTGTATGGTAAAAACAAAGAATAATCACCCATTTGCATTAATAATGATCAAAACATGGGAGAATAAGCTGGAGATATGAAAATACAAAAATATGCTTAACCTATCCAACTTATACCAAAATTAATAACAACTAACTAAAATACTAACAAAAATCAAGACAAATTCTTGCTAATCATTGCTTTCACCACATGACTAGAGAGAAATGTAATCTGCAGGATTTCAAATCCATTAATGGAGTTATAGTTTTGTTTAGTGATGGAGCTCATGGTAAGATTGTTGGTATTTGTACTCTTAACCTTGATAGGTTACCTGGACATAAGGATGTTCTTCTTATTGATAATCTTAAAGCGAATCTTTTAAATATTAGTTAATTGTGTGATAATGGTTTAACTATACAATTTAATGAAAACTCTTATGATGTGGTTGGTGCATCTAATGTATGTGTTCTAATTGATATTAGATATGTTGATAATTGCAACCAATTTATTAGTAGACACGAGTGTCATAATGCCTTTAACTGCTTTTGAGCGACATCTATGACAACACTTAGAGATGTTAAAACTGAAATGATAAGGTTGGATTTTATGACCTAACTATATTTTATGATGAGAACTAATTACTATGTATCCTCCATTAAACCTAAGGATGTTAGTGAAGCTCTAAAAGATATAATTTGGCATTTGGCTATGCAAAGTGAGTTTGATAAATTCACTAATAACGATGGTTGACACATAGTTCCTCACCCCGCTAATAGAAATGTAATGGAAATAAATTAGTTTTTTGAAAATAAAACTAATGAGCATGGAAATATTATTCATAACAAGGGTCATTTGGTAATTCAAAACTGCACTCAAGATAAGGAGGTTATGTTTGATGATCATTTTTCTATGATAGCTAGATTTGATAATGTCCATATTATGCTTGTTGTATCCTATCGCCTTGATCTTAAACTTCACCACATGGATGTCAAGAATTCTTTCTTAAACGGTACTCTTAGTGAGGATGTGAATGTTTCACAGTCTCAGGATTATGAGGATCCTTATAAACCTGACCATGTGTTTAAGTTTAAGAAGGCCCTCTATGGTCTCAAACAAGCACCTCATGAGTGGTTTGAGAGACTTTTTTATTTTCTCCTTAAGTTTGGTTCTGAAAGGGATGAAGGCGGTAAAATTGTGTTTGTTCAATTTTTTTGTAATGACATTCTTATTGTGCAAATTTACATGTGCGTTATTATTTTTGATCTTCTTTTACCAATCTAATCAATTTTTTGTAGATTCCTTGGCTTCCACATTCTAAATAAGTATGGTTAGTGAGTTTTAAGTTATTTTTTAGATTTATAAGCTAATGCATGATGGTATCTTTATCTCTCAAAGCAAGCATACTCGTAGTCCAAGAAATACTTCTCATATGAAAACTCCCATGGGTTCAAACCAAAAGTTATCTAAGGACAATGAAGATGAAGGTGTAGATCATACATTATATAGAAGCATGATAGAAAGTTTATTTATTTAACTACTAGTCGTTCTGATATTATGTACAGTGTTTGTGTTTATGCTTGTTACCAAGATAATACTAAGATCATTCATTTAAAGGTGGTTAAATGGGTCATCTGATACATAGGTGGTACAATTGATTTGGGAATTTGTTATACTAAGGATACAAATGTTGTTCTGGTTTTAGTGATTCTAACTAGGCAAGTGATGTTACTATTAGAAAGAGTACAACAGGTGCTTGTTTTTATCTTGGGAATAATTTGGGCTCTTGGTTTAGTCATAAAAAATATTATGTGTCATTTCAATCGCTGAATCTGAATATGTGGTTGTAGGTAGTTGTTGTTCCCAATTATTATGGATGAATGAAATGATTAAGGACAATGATTTACTTAATAAAACTCTTACTATCTTATATGATAACTCTAGTGCGATTGAAATTTCTAGTAATCTAGTTCAGCATTCTCATACAAAACACATCGGCATTCAACACCACTTTATATGAGAATTGTTGAGAAAGGCACTATTCGCATAGAGTATGTCAATACTAAAAATTAGCTTGCACACATTCTTACCAAGGCATTAAATTATGAGATTTTTCTCTTTATGAAGAGATCTAAATATGTGCGCTATTTGAATGTGAGTCTTCATGTCACGACATCTACCCTCACATTTGCTGTGATCACTACATATTACGTTTTTTCCTTTTATTTCCTCTTTCTAAGTTATTAGACATACTTTGCACTGAATCTCAACTGTTGTTGTTGATTTCCCATAGTTCGTTGGTGGAAATGGTTGAAATTCTCAAAAACCAAATGTGTGATCCACCTACAAAATACCTATCACCAAATAAAAATGCTCCTCCATTACATCTTGGGAGACCTGTCAGAAAAACAGGTTAGAAAAGGAACACCGGAGGGGTTCCGGTGGAGCCCTCTCCGATGCTCAAGTCAGTCGTGGGTTTGAGTAATTTTAGAAAATACTAAAAATGAGTAAATAAGTGATACCTCCTTTACTCTACCAGCTGGGGTATCTCCGGGACCTCAGAGAATTTCCCGTGAATATTGGGTCGTAATTCAAATAATCTGGCCTGCTCAGCTCTCTTAGGATGGTCAGACCTAAATGAACCCGATCTGACCTCATCTTCTTTTCTGCACTTAAACTCGGACTTCAAAGAGACTAGCCTAGTTCAGTTTGGGTAAATTTATGCCATATCTCTCCAAGTGACCATACCAAGCTTTTACAACGACCTTCCCGTGCGATCTGCCAGGTCGACACTGCAACCTACTGGGTTGGTACCTTCTTGATCTGATGTCATCAGGTCGCTGATAAGGTCAGTGCCTACCTAACCTAAGGTCTTCAGCTCGCTGATAATCTCGATACTCATGCGACCTGAATCTATTAAGTCACTCCTTTTTGACACTTGGAGGCCTTCTAGAGACTTCTGGGTCGCCTAACTGATTAGAACGTATTTGTACTTATTTTTATTAGTATTTTAGTTATTTCTTCTTATTGTTTTTGGTATAAATTGGGTAGTTTGAGCTCAAATTCGTATATTTGTACCTCCAGCTTATTTTACTGCTTTTTGATCTAGATTGATGCAATTGGGTGATATTTTATTGTTTTTCACCTTATAGCTAAGTAACCGGAAGAGTTCAGCACGTAAAGGATGAAGTATGATGATCGAGAGTCAAAGATCGAGCTATCCGGCGAAGAAGTAGCAAGAATTAGTAGTTGAGATTATCTATAACAGTTATTCCACTGCTTCTGGAACCGTTATAGAATCGTTGAAGGAAGAGAAGCTAACGGTGCACTAGCGATAACTACTACCGCTAGTAGCTACCGCTATCTATAATGGTTACTTACCGCCGCCAAGAACCGTTGTCGAAGTGCAAAAGTACAAAAATGAAGAACTAGCGATAGCTTTCTATAACAGTTACCCTACCGCTACCGCTAAGTGCCCAGAACCGACATAAGAACTTTCCTTTTCAAGTTTTTCGAATATCTATAAATACTACGCCATAAATTCGGTTTTCGAAGTTACCTAAGCTGTAGTTAGATACATTATCATATTCCTAGGGTTCCAAGGCCTTTTGGGGGCTGGCAACCCCAACAAGTGCCCTTCTATTTCTTTAGTTACTCTTTAAATTTCTTAGTTTTAAATTCTTAGATTTTAGATTAGAATAGATAGTTTAGATAATTTAGATTCAAGATCTCGTCGTGGAACGCTGCAACTTTCTTCGTTTAATTAGTAAGTATTTATTCCTTCGCTCTTTAATTTAGTTTGCATGCTTTTGATTAGTTTAACTAATTTTCTTAGAATAATTATTGCTTCCATGATGAATCGTTCTTGTGATTGGTTTGAGATTGTGAAGTTGAGATTGATGATAATTGTTAGCTAGAACTAATGGGTCTAGAGCCTAGATCGTTTAGAACCATCAATTGGGTTATCCCAAGAGATCGTGGAGACGAATCAAAGCTCTAGAACCCTAGTTTTCTTAAATCATTTTAAAGACTATCAATTAATTTAAATAACTTCTATATTTAATTGCTCTTGGATAAAATAATTTAGAATTTAGATAATTAGCTCTTAGTTTAGATAATCTTAGATTTAATTAATTAGATCGTAGTTTAATTAAATCTTAGCTTTAATTAGTTTAATTAACTCCTAGTTCTTAAAACAAATCAAACAAAACCCCCTCCATGTGTTATTTTCTTTTATTTCTTATTTGTAAAACGCAAACATAAAACGAACTTGCGAATCAGCTTTCCTCGAGAGATCGACACGAGTCAACTTCCCACCTTACAAACGCCCTCGTTCTCTTGCGAGCAAGCTTGCGTGTTCTAAATTAAAATATATAAAAAAGGGGTGCACAAAAGTCTGGTTCAAGAGTTTGGCCCTGTTGCCGGGGAAAACTAAAGGTTGTGAATTTTGTATTTGCTCTTCGTTATCCTTATTTGTGTTTTTATTTTCGTTTCGTTTATCTTTAATATTTATTTTTGATTTTTCATTTTATTTGTTTTTATTACTTTCCTCTGGTGCGTTTAATCTTGTGTGTTGAGCGTTGTGTTTGCAAGGTTCGTTTACAACCAAAACCCAAGATTTATCAAACCATTTTTCGTAAAAAAAAAATAAAATATATATATATATATATACACACATTTTCTTTTTAAAATAAAAAATCGAAAATATTATTTTTAATTTAAAAAAAATATTTTTTATCGAAATTCAAAAAAAATTAAAAATAAATAAATTCAAAAATATTATTTTTAGTTGGCGTGACTATCGACCAAGCTCCAAGATGCGGGATTATGATCTTGATGATTTCTACATAGAACAACTCCCAATTTTTAGTGGACAACCGGACGAGGATCCATTCAAGTTCATCCGAGAGTACGAGGCTATCACCCGAACCTTCACTCGTCTCAACCTTCCGTGGAATCAAGTTAAGATGCGATTCTTCCGTTATGCACTAAGAGATCAAGCAAAGAAATGGTTACGGAGGCAAGAGCCTGATTCCGTGCAAACATGGGATGAAATATACAATAAATTCATGTATAAGTTCTACGTACCTAATGTAGTTTGTGATTGTTGTGGAGGCCGAACACATTTGGAGAAAGAATGCATAGTACCATTTGACAGTAAGCCACAATGGAATGATACCAACGACCAGAAGCTCGAGGATTATGTCAGGAAAGTGTTTGATGAAATGTTCGCAGCCCGACAAGCCGAAATAGAGAGTTTTGAACCTTCAAACGCTCCATCTACACCACCATGTTATCAAACGGGAGATGACTCGTATAATTTGTCTGATTCTAATTCTTTCTATCCGAGTTACGAATCTTATTCCCCTCCCAACTTAATTCCTTCCTACCCGAGTTGTGAAGACTACCAACTAAATGATCAAATAATGGTGGGGCATCAAGATCACGAAGCTGAGACCATGTATCAACAAGGTGAAATTGCGCAATCAACTGTGCAGGATTATGACCTTTCTGAACTTGAAAAGAAAGTAGAGGAAACAAGTCGTCAAGTCGAGGTTTATATAACGAGAATGGCAGAAGAGAGAAATCAACTTCAAAGTCAACCAAAGCTGTCGATTTTTGATGTGTTGGAGCCCACCATAGATGTTGAGGATTTAAACGTGAACGATCATTTGGGAGATATTTGTAAGGAAGAGGTTATTAAGAAATTGGTTGAAATCGCTTCCCATGTGCTAATCGATGAAGCTTTGGACGAGAATGTTGGGGTATTGCCGTTGGAGCTTAATGTGGATCTTACAAACTCAAGTTTTCTCGAGTTTTATGCGGATAATGTAGTGGAGCCAAATTTGGAAGAGATTCATATGAAGGATAAAATTGGGGATATGGTGGAGATCGCCCCTCTTGCGTTTTTCAAGGATTTAATAGATGATGTTGAGGAGGTGTTACCATTGGAGAACCCAAACAACGTTGGAAATTCAAGCCCACTAGAGCTCAAGGAATATGGAGGAGTCGAGGTGCCCGATTTGGAGATGAGTGAGATTATCGAGCCGAATGGTGATCCACCCGATGTTTTAATTAATATTGAGATAGAGGTGGTGGGGGAGAATTCGTGCTCGAGTATTTATTTAGAAGACGTTTGTAAAGAGGAGGAAGTTTTGGAGAGTTTCGATGATTCTACTCTTCTTATGCTGGATGATTTAGACGTCGAGGACAACGACGAGTTTTTAAACCGGGTAGCAGATATTTTGGGAATAAATTTGAACGACATTGCTAAGAACGATGTAGATTTTGATGAAGTACTATATAAGGATGAAAGAAGGTTGCCATTGGAGAGCACAAAATTTTGCATAGAAAAGGATGTAATAATCGAGCCTCTTATCGAGCCACCCATGATCGAGGATGAAAATGAGATGGTGGTTGAGGTAATCGAGCAAAATTCCCCTACCCTATTCCATTATATAGATTTTAATTCTTTTTCAGGGTGTTGAGGGAGATGCTAAAGACTTGAAGGAGTTCGGATTGTACGAGGGATTTGCCGTTTGCTCAATGGATTCCCTAGTTTTTAAGAAAGTAGAGGATCACCCCGTGCCGCAATTTTCTTTTAATTTGTTCGTGGTGTTAAATTATTCGCTTTTTCGACCTCCGAAGCGAATTGGAGTTTTGATTCTACGACTTGCTGTCAGTGCCCGCTTTGAGAATTATAAACGCTCATGCTTATTGTTATAGAACACTAAGGCGTGGCACGATCGTCACTTGTTTTTGGATCTGGGATAGCATCGTCCGTAGAAGGCATCGAGCTTTCGACGTTAAACAAGTGCTTCTTGGGAGGCAACCCAAGTATTTGTTTTCTTTTCTTCTTCTTTAATTTTTACTAGTTAGTTTGTTTTTGTTCGTTTATTTTGTCTTTTTAGGTTTTTATTCAAGCATTTTCAATCATGAGATCCGAGACGAAGGATAATTGCACAACCACTTTTTGGATTCGCTCGGCTATTTTTCAGGGACGCTTTCTTATTTCTTTCCTCTTTTGATTTGCTTTAATATATATTTATGGCAATCAGAGGATTGCCAAGTTTTTAGAGGGGGGGATGGTTGAGTATGACTTGTGATGAAAAATTGTGCAATTTAAAAAAGAAATTAGTAGATAATATTTTACATGATTGATTACTATTCCTGCGCTGAATTGTGTTTGTATGGCTTGCCTGTCGAAGTTAATTAAGACGATTTGATGTTCATGTCTTTTGAGCGTGCATAAGTGCATAGACTTTTCAAAAATTATTATTTATATATTGTAAAATGGTACTTGGACGCAAACAATTTTTCAAAACCTTAAAAGCAGCATCAATTCAAAACTTTTTCATTCAAAAAGCCTGTGAGTAGCCTGAGTGTTTATCATCATTGCATGTGCTTGAATAAGTTCCAGTCTTGATATCTCTTTGAAACTGCTGTGTGTAGTTGACTTTGAACATGACGTTAAGGCATTAAAAAAAAACCCTAATTCCACCCATATCCATATAAATTTTAGCCACAATAAATTCCGAATGAGCCAATCATAGCCAAATTATCCATGCCTATAGCCCTGAGTGACTTTATTGAGTCGACCCCTACTAACACATTAAAAGCGTGGGGTAGGAGTTCGTTATTTTATTGGTTATTAGTGTTTTGGAGAATTTTATTAGGAATTTACGATTTCATGAATTTTTGTAATTTAGAGCTACCATCCGAAAGACATAAAAAAATAAAAAGAAGAAGAAGAAAAACACCCCATAGACAAGGATGGTGAGTCTAGTTGAGTAGAGTTAAGTCATTGCCTATGCGCTTTATTAAGGCTTGAGTTTTATTGTTTATTTATGAAGCCTAATGTTCAAGAGGCAAGAGTTGTATTGAAGAAGAACCATATCATAAGCTTCTAGATTATTTAAGTGGTTTGAGCTTCAAGTCGGTTTTAGAGTATCGAGTTGAGAAATAACATATATTTAAAGGTTACGTTATGAGTGTTTAGTGAGGTTTATTTTATTTTATTTTATTTTGAACGAGGTGAAGCAACTTGCTTCATGACTAGATTAGGTTTGGTGAGTTATTGATCACGTTAGATCGTGAGTTAGCCACACGACTTATATATTCCATACCCGTCCAAAGAGTCTTACATTACAACCCGAAAAGACCTTTTCCGATTCTTAGTTTGATAGCACACTTAATTTGCGATTAAAAAGAGATTGATTTTTTGTTCTTATTTATTGTGCATGTATTTGTATGATTTGAGTGTATACTCGTCCTATGCAGCAATGCTTGAGTGCTTTTGAGTGAACACCCCTATATATTACTCTTTTGAGAGGATGCATGATTTTGTTTTTGGAGCGACAATGTAATAAGGGTGGAGTGTTTGACGTTGCGTGACTTGTATCTATATTTTCAAAATTATGTATGTAGCATAGCACGACTCATTGCTTTAGCTGATTTTCTTTCTTGTTATACTTTGATTTTATCGTTTGTTCGAGGACGAACAAACCAATAAAGCGTGGGATAGTTGATTAACACGTATTTGTGCTTATTATTATTAGTATTTTAGTTAGTTTTTCTTATTGTTTTTGGTATAAGTTGGGTAGTTTGAGCTTAAATTCGTATATTTGTACTTCCAGCTTATTTTACCATTTTTTGATCTAGATTGATGCAATTAGGTGATATTTTATTGTTTTTCACCTTATAGCTAAGTAACCGGAAGAGTTCAGCGCGTAAAGGATGAAGTATGATGATCGAGAGTCAAAGATCGAGCTTTCCGGTGAAGAAGTAGCAAGAATTAGTAGCTGACATTATCTATAACAGTTATTCCACTGCTTCTGGAACCGTTATAGAATCGTTGAAGGAAGAGAAGCTAACGGTGCACTAGCGATAGCTACTACCGCTAGTAGCTACCGTTATCTATAACGGTTACTTACTGCTGCCCAGAACCGTTGTCGAAGTGCAGAAGTACAAAAATGAAGAACTAGAGATAGCTTTTTATAACGGTTACCCTACCGCTACCTTACCGTTAACGCTACCGCTAAGTGCCCAAAACCGACATAAAAACTTTCCTTTTCAAGTTTTTTGAATATCTATAAATACTACCCCATAAATCCGATTTTTGAAGTTACCTAGTTAGATAAATTATCATATTCCTAGGGTTCCAAGGCCTTTTGGGGGCTGACAACCACAACAAGTGCCCTTCTATTTCTTTAGTTACTCTTTAAGTTTCTTAGTTTTAAATTCTTAGATTTTAGATTAGAATAGGTAGTTTAGATAATTTAGATTCAAGATCTCGTCGTGGAACGCTGCAACTTTCTTCGTTTAATTAGTAAGTATTTATTCCTTTGCTCTTTAATTTAGTTTTCATGCTTTTGATTAGTTTAACTGATTTTCTTAGAATAATTATTGCTTCCATGATGAATCATTCTTGTGATTGCTTTGAGATTGTGAAGTTGAGATTGATGATAATTGTTAGCTAGAACTAATAGGTCTAGATCCTAGATTCATTTAGAACCATCAATTGGGTTATCCCAAGAGATTGTGGAGACGAATCAAAGCTCTAGATACCTAGTTTTCTTAAATCGCTTTAAAGACTTTCAATTAATTTAAATAAATTCTAGATTTAATTGCTCATGGATAAAATAATTTAGGATTTAGATAATTAGCTCTTAGTTTAAATAATCTTAGATTTATTTAATTAGATTGAAGTTTAATTAAATCTTAGCTTTAATTAGTTTAATTAATTCATAGTTCTTAAAACAAATCAAATAAAACCCCCATCATGTGTTATTTTCTTTAATTTCTTATTCGTGAAATGTAAACATAAAAAGAACTTCCGAATCATCTTTCCTTGAGAGATCGACACGAGTCAACTTCCCACCCTACAAGAGCCCTCGTTCTCTTGTGAGCAAGCTTGCGTGTTTTAAATTAAAATATATAAAAAAGGGGTGCACAAAAGTTTGGTTCACTAACCATTTCTTACCTTAGCTCTCCCTGCCTGCCTGACACACCTCTTGTTCAGCTTGTCTTACTTGAGCTGCCTTGACTCTTGGATCTTTTTAAGGACTAGTTTAGACTCCTTCTCATGCATCGAGGGCCACATCTGGTAAATCCTAGATGGGGCTGGTTGGGAGGTTAAACCTATGTGATGGCAGTTTGGCTCAACCTAAATTAAGTCGTACCAACCAGTCCCCCCCCCCCCCCCCCCCCCCCCCCCTAGTGGTTGGGGTAATCTAAATTACTTCGGTCCTTACCCTAGTATTTTGTAGATTTTTAGTGGTGTTGAAAATAGAAAAGGCGGGTTCATGGCTTGGTATTACCGGAATTCGATTGCTAGCACGAATCTATGTGTTTTTAGCTTGTGAAAATAGAGGAAAAGTGAAATAAATGGAAACTAGATGAAACTACGACTAGCTATGAAAGAAAATGCAAGTATTTAGGATGCCTCGTGCGTATGCCCAAATTGAAAGTGCAAGCAATAATGAAAATAAACAAATAAAAGCCATGTTTCACTAAGTACAAGCATGAAAACCTAATGTACAACTTTGCATGCATGAACATAAAATTTGAAATAATGGAAATTAACAAAAATTGAAAGCCACCTATAGAAAGAGCAATAAAAGTTGACGTGAAAATTAAAAACTTTACGGGAAATAACTAAAAACGAAGAGTAGATCTAGGAATTAATGTAAAACCATTCATAAAAATTCAATTCAAAATAAAGCATATGAAATACTCAAAATAAAAACGATCAAGGACTCAATCTATGATCTTGGTGCGTCACTCACCTAGATTCCATAACCAATTCATAAGATCTAACAATTAATCTAAGAGCTAAGGCAAAATTCATAAAATGAAGAACAAGCATGAAATTAAAGGAAAGCTTACTTGAATTAAGGAAAGGAGCCAACAAACGTGAATGAAAATAGCGAAAAATAAAATCCAAGTGACCTTGAATTCTTCTTAGGCTTACAACTCAAGGAAAAGCCTTGAAATTAAATCTAAGAAGTAGAGAGAGAAAATAGATCTAAAAACTAGAGAGAGAGAAATTTAATACCAAACCCAATCATGGGTTGGGAGGAGAGTGTGTTTTGCATGTAATTCTGGTGTTTTTTCGTGTTTTTAATTAGGATTTTTATGTTGTTTTTAGTAGTTTTTGAGTCGATTAGTTAGGTTATTAGGTTGTTTTTCTTGTTTTATTATTTTTCGAGTTTCATATTGATTTTATATTTAATTTGTTAAATGGCTTTAATTAATTTGAGATTTTGGTGTAATTCTTGGGTTTTTATATTTAAGATTTCTATTTCAAAGGTAAAGGCATTGAAAGGCCAATATTCAAGGCCAAGTCGTGCTAAGACGTGCCGAAATTGGTGCCAAGAGTAAGCTCCTAAATGGCCAAAACATTCTGTAATGCTATCCAAGGTATGCCAGGCAAAGACAAATCCTGCGCCAGCCCCTGGCAGCAGCTTTGGCGCAAGGCTGCACACCAAATTGCGCACCAGCGCAAGCCAGTCCAAAGCCAAATCTGGCACCAGCCCCTGGCAGTAGCTTTGGCGCCATCCTGCACGCCAAACTGCGCACCAGCGCAAGCCAGGCAAAGCCAATTTTGCGCCAGCCCCTGCCAACGCCCACCACAAGCTAACAACATCGCCAAACCTAGAGCCAAGGTGCCAATCCGGGTCAAAACTTGGTCAAACCCAATAAATTAAGCCTTTAAAGCTCAATTTGACCCATTTAAACCCAATTAGACCTAGTATAAATGTGGGGGTTTCTCTCATTTTGTAAAAGATCACCCATTCTCCCAACCCAAGCACGGGTTTGGGATTTATTTTCTCTCTCTAGATCTTAGATTTAATTTCAGGCTTTTCCTTGAGTTTGTAAGCTCAAGAAGAATTCAAGACATCACTTGGATTTTATTTTTGCTATTTCATTTCAAGTTTGTTGTTCCTTTCCTTAATTCAAGTAAGCTTTCTTTTAATTTCATGCTTTCCTTTAATTTTCATGCTTGTTCTTCATTTTATGAATTTTGCCTTAGCTCTTAGATTAATTGTTTGATCTTGTGAATTGGATATGGAATCTAGGTGAGTGACACATCTAGATCATAGATCGAGTCCTTGATCATTTTTATTTTGAGTATTTCATATGCTTATGCTTGTTCTTCAATTTATGCATTTTGCCTTAGCTATTAGAATTGTTGTTTGATCTTGTGAATTGGCTATGGAATCTAGGTGAGTGACACACCAAGATCATAGATCGAGTCTCGAATCATTTTTATTTTGAGTATTTCATATGCTTTATTTTGGTTTTTATTTTCATGCATAGTTTATGTTGAATCCTAGATCTACTCTTCGTTTCTTGTTATTTCTCATAAAGTTTTTAACTTTCACGTCAACTTTTTATTGCTCTTTCTATTGGTACTTTCAATTTTTGCTAATTTGAATTATTTACAATTTTATGATCATGCATGCATAGTTGTACTTTAGTTTTTCATGCTTGTACTTAGTGAAACTTTGCTTTTTGTTGCTTATTTTCATTCTTGCTTGCAATTTCCATTAGGCATATCGCACGAGGCATACTAAATACTTGCATTTCCTTTCATAGTTAGTTTATTTTCATCGTTTTCCATATTTTTTCGTTTTCATTTAATTCTCAAAACTAAAAACACGTTGAACTCTATAATCAATTCGAATTCCGATAATACCAAGCCATGAACCCGCCTTTTCTATATTTCAACCCACTAAAAACTACAAAAGAAAATGCACCATTGTGACTCGGCTTGGTTAAGGTTTTCAATTGTGCTTGTAGTTTCTTTGTTTTAGATTTTCTTTCGTATTTGACATTTTATGTAGTGTATGCAAGGTCCTTACAGCAATGGAGGTTACATTTCAGCAATGGAGGTTATATTTCCAACGTGGGAGGGCATTGTGCAAACCACGTTGCCATTGGTGGAATCGGTTATGGACAACCCAAAATGAGAGGGCATGGTGCTAACCATGTTGGGATAACGGCTTCACGAAGTACGAATGGTTCGTATGGAGGATATGGTGCTCCCAATCACTTTTCAAATATGCACACTCTGAATTCCAGTCCAAATGGCGGTTATGGTGTTCCCGATCATTGCCCGAATATGTATAATGGGTGGCTTTAGAAGTCCGAGTGGTAATGTGGGTTGCCAATTTTCGAATCCCGGCCTATATGGAGGTCCTCCCACTTACAATTTCAATCTGCCCTGATTGGTGCCACCAATAGTGCCCCAAGAGCCCGATCCATATGAGTTATTTGGAGGTGTGAGCTCCATTGTCCAAGTGCCCCCCCATCCGCAATATGGGAGATGTTAACAAACCATTTTTTGGGGACGTTTCATCCATCTCGCGTATCCCCTCCCCTCCCCTCCCCGAGCCAAATTCTTCTCAATCTATATTTTATAGTGCTAATGAAGTGAGTGACATTTCTTCCTCTCGGGAGCTTGAGTTGAAAAAGAGATTAGCAGCTTTAAAGGCTCAACTCGCCATGTTGTCTCGCCCAAAACTGGACCCCCCGTGTGCATCATGTGGATTTTTTGGTCACGATACCACGTCTTGTCCTTCTTATCCCTCCTTCAACATGGATATGCCTCATTCAGAGGAAGTGTATGGGGGTCATGGATATCAAGCGGGACCCGGTTATGCTATACCATATTTTGCTCCACCGTCGACTCATAATCCTCTTTCTCCTCCTAGGAATCGCATGCAACAAGAGTTTAGTTATGACTATACAAATGCAGTTGTTACTCCTCACTTGGGCCCATTTCGTCTGACTATCCCGGTAATTGATCCTACCCCATCTCCCGATCCAGATCTCTTGGTCATTATGAGACAATTGCCAAGTCCACCTTCACATACTCTTTCGTCGCAATCCTTGATAAGTGTGGGGTGGTTGGTAATACGATTGTCTCGCCGATGGAAGAGGAAGTGGTTTCGATTCCGAGTGTTCTTACTCCTCTTGATTCCACCCCCGTGGGCCCCACTTTGAAAAAGGAACTTCCCGATGGCCTACAAAAGTCTTCAAACCCATACACGTCACCAACCTCTAATGCCCCTATACCTTTTCCTTCAAAAAAATCTTACGAAGATTGGTTACATATGGACATGATCAAAAACTTGGTCGAACGAGTTTATATGGAGGAAAGGAGCAATAAGGAGGAGGTTGTTCGGGATATTGAGGATTGTTGTGAGGATGAGTTTGACTCGGGGGCTTGTGCTAAAGGTTGTGGAGAGGATGATGAACCCCTTGTTCACCTCGACGATTCATTTGAGCTTCAATGTCCCCAAGTCTTGAGCGAGAGAGATTGTGATTGTGTCGTTGAGGGCAATGACAAAATTTTAGAGGGGGAGGTGGATATTGTTGATGACGGGTTGAGAGTCAATCCCATTAAAAGGCTTAAAGAGTATCTTGAGGGGATCGGTGATTTGTTCGAGTTAATCCCCAATGGGGCCGAGAGGAGGCACATGCCCGAGCTTAAGCCTCCTCCATATCCCCTCAAGTGTGTCTATTTGGAGGAAGAGGAGATCAAGCCGATTATCATCTTTGCAAATTCGAATCGAGGAGAAGAGGAGAGGTCGGTTGAAGTACTTAAAGTTCATAAGGGTGTTATTGGTTGGAGACCCGGAGTTATTAAGGGAATTAGACCTTGGACTTACATGCATAAACTCGTCTTGGAGGATGATGCCAAACCATCTCGAGAATTCCAAAGGCATTTGAATCCAAAATTTAAGGAGATAGTGGAAGATGAGAAATTGAAGTTGTTGGAGGAAGGATTAATGCTCGAAATTACTGGTAGTGAGTGGGCGAGTCCCATTCTCATCTTACCAAAGAAAAGCGATATATCCATTGTCGAGGACGAAAAAGGGGAGTTGTTGGCCACGAGGGCTACAACGGGATAGAGGATGTTGATCGATTTTAAGAAGTTAAATGCGGCTACCAAGAGAGATCATTTCCCTCTCCTGTTTATCGACCACACGATGGACAAGCTAGCCGGCCATTATTCTTTTTGTTTTTTGGATGAGTCATCGGGTCACTTCAAAACCACCATACCACCCAAAGATAGATCCAAGATGACTTTTATTCGATCATTTGGGACGTTTGCTTTTCATCAACGGCCATTACCGTTAAATGATGCCGCGAGGACGGTTCAAAGATTAGACCCTCCCGACAAAGAGGATATGGCTTCGGTGGATCCTACCGTTCTCTTTCCACCATGACCAAAGAAGGGAGTTCATCAAGCTAGTGACATAAAAGAAGCACTTCTTGGGAGGCAACCCATGTTCTTTTTATTTATTTATTTTATTTTTACATTTCTTTCTTTCTCACCTTCTTACTATATAAAAATCCAAAAACATTCGAAAAATTATAAATATTAAAAAATTTATGTTGTCTTTTTGTTCTTGTAGCCCTTGGTTTTTTTTTTTTAATTTATATACATATTTTCTTATGTTTTTGATTTTGTGATTTTCTTTTATAGTGTTTTGTATATCGACTTTAACTTTGGCTGAATTGATAAGATTGGTAGCGTTCATGGAACCGAGGGAAACAAGCCATGCTCGATTTTTGCTTGGATCACTTGGATGCTTAAGTGGACCCCACCGAGCTCGACCCAAACTCGCTCGGTTAAGGAAGCTTCTATTTCACCCTCCTTTTACTTGATTTTCATTCAAATACGATAAGGGTATTGCATGGTTTAAGTGTGGGGTGGGTAGGTGGTTAGGGTACAGGTTTTACAAAGCATGATTTGTCTTTCTTAACTCGAGCCTTGGAGAAGTGACGCATTCTTGGCGAAGTGACGCTTACTAATTGCGCATTTATATGGTTGAGTCATTTTTGTGTCTTTATTACATTGTTGAGTAATCTCCACATGCTTGGAAGTTTGAATAGTTTACTTGTTGGGTTTTTACATATTTATGCCCTCTTGTGTGAGGAGTTGAATTTTTGTGCTTCGTCCAAACCAGCCTATATTCATAAATTGTGAGGTGAGAGAGTGTGTTTGTTAGTTGACTAGGAATGTGTGGGAAATCAATTGTGGGTTTCGGGTTTTGAGTTTCTTATATACACAAAGAAAAAAAAAAAAAGAATAAAACTCCAACACAAATCACGAAAAGTGATAAAGCGTGCGTTCAAGCGAAAAGCCTAATGTTAAAAGGCTAAGTTTAGTAAAAAGAAGCAAATTCAAAAAGCTTCTAAGTGTTGTGAAATAAAAGTCGGAAAGTGTGTGAGTGTACAAAAGGGTTTTGAACGAAAGTTTGGTGATTTGGGGAAGGGTGAAGCGATTTTAAGCTTTGGACTTTAGAAGTTAGGATTTCGTGTGTTATTGATCACGTTTGATCGTGTGTTAGCCACTACATCCAAATATTCCATACCTTACCAAAGAGCCAACATTACAACCCAAAATAAAGACCTCTTTCGATTCTTGTTTGGTCATGTACAATGGGTGATTTTGAGTTTCCGATTTGTGAAATCTTGACAAGGTGCATGCATTGTCCGACTTGAGTGTATACACGTCCCATATAAACAAACACTTGAGCGAATTGAGTGAACACCCTCAAAATTCCATTTGAGAGGAAGTCATCGATTTGGTTTTCATTTGAGAAAGAGTAATACGAGCAATGCTTGACGATAACGAGTTTATGTTGATACTTTCATCATATTAATTAGGATAAGCACAAGGATTTTTCTTTTTGCATAATGTTCATTGCATGTACATTCTCGATTCTTTTCGTTGTTCGAGGACGAACAAACCGATAAGTGTGGGGTGGTTGTTTTGCATGTAATTGTGGTGTTTTTCTCGTGTTTTTAATTAGGTTTTTATATTGTTTTTAGTAGTTTTTGAGTCGATTAGTTAGGTTATTAGGTTGTTTTTCTTTTTTATTATTTTTCGAGTTTCTTGTTGATTTTATATTTAATATGGTTAAATGGTTTAATTAATTTGAGGTTTGGTGTAATTCTTGGGTTTTTATATTTAAAATTCCTATTTCATAGGTAAAGGCATTGAGTGGCCAATATTCAAGCCAAGTCGTGCCAAGCGAGCCAAAATCGGTGCCAAGAGCAAGCTCCTAAATGGCCAAACATTCTGGGGAATGCTAGCCAAGGCATGCCATGCGAAGCCAAATCCTGCGCCAGCTCCCTGGCAGTAGCTTTGGTGCAAGCTGCACGCCAGCTCTGCTAGCGCCACCCCAAGCCAATACGCACCTCAAGGCGAAGGTGCTAATCCAGGTCAAGACTTGGTCAAACCCGGGAAATTAAGCCTTTAAAGCAGAATTTGACCCATTTAAACCCCATTAGACCTAGTATAAATGGGGGACTTCTCTCATTTGGTAAAAAATCACCCATTCTCCCAACCCAAGCATGGGTTTTGGATTTATTTCCTCTCTAAATCTTAGATTTAATTTAAGGCTTTTTCCTTGGGTTTGTAAGCTCAAGAAGAATTCAAGACATCACTTGGATTTTATTTTTGCTATTTCATTTCAAGTTTGTTGTTCCTTTCCTTAATTCAAAGTAAGCTTTCTTTTAATTTCATGCTTTCCTTTAATTCTCATGCTTGTTCTTCATTTTATGAATTTTGCCTAGCTCTTAGATTAATTGTTTGATCTTGTGAATTGGCTATGGTATCTAGGTGAGTGACACATCTAGATCATAGATCGAGTCCTTGGTCGTTTTTATTTTGAGTATTTCATATGCTTCTGCTTGTTGTTCTTCAATTTATGCATTTTGCCTTAGCTATTAGAATTGTTGTTTGATCTTGTGAATTGGCTATGGAATCTAGGTGAGTGACACACAAGATCATAGATCGAGTCTCGGATCATTTTTATTTTGAGTATTTCATATGCTTTATTTTGGTTTTTATTTTCATGCATAGTTTTATGTTGAATCCTAGATCTACTCTTCGTCTCTAGTTATTTCTGTTAAAGTTTTAAACTTTCACGTCAACTTTTATTGCTCTTTCTATTGGTGCTTTCAATTTTTGCTAATTTGCATTATTTCAGTTTTATGATCATGCATGAATAGTAGTACTTTAGGCTTTCATGCTAGTACTTTAGGCTTTCATGCTTGTACTTAGTGAAACATTGCTTTTTGCTGCTTGTTTTCATTCTTGCTTGCTAAATTCCATTAGGCATACGCATGAGGCATACTAAATACTTGCATTTCCTTTCATAGTTAGTCGTAGTTTCATCTAGTTTCCATTTATTTTCATTTTTCTCTTAATTCCAACAAGCTAAAAACACATTGATCTCTATAATCAATCGAATTCCGATAATACCAAGCCATGAACCCCTTGTATATTCATCACCACTAAAAATTTACAAAATAGAGTGGATGATATTTTGTAAAATGAGAGAAGTGTCCTATTTTATACTAGGTTTAATTGGGGTTAAATGGGTCAAATTAGGCTTTAAGACTTGGATTTCCTGGGTTTGACCAAGTTTGACCCAAAATGGCCTTTCTGGCCACTTGGCTAGCCTTTTAGCTTGATTTGGCTCAAGGTGGCTCGGGGTTGGGTGGTGGTCTGGGTGAGTTTGGCTCGGCAGGTGGGTGCTAGCTCGGCATGGATGGCGCTGGCTTTGGCGCGGGGCTTGGTGCTGGCTGGCGATGCTTTTGGCGTGAGGTGTGGTGTGGAAGTTGGCAAGCGCCAGCAAGTGTGGCGTCCAATGTTGGAGGATTGCCTGGCGCGAGGTGTGGCGCTGAGGCTGGGCGACGCCTGGTGCTGGGCACGGGTAGATGCGCGTGGGCATGCGGCCACTGCTGGGCGGAAGTGTGCGGGGAGCTACCGGGCGAGTGCGGGTGGTGCGCGCGCTGCGCTATCGCAGGCGTGGCGGGATAGTAGTACCCATTTCTATGAACTTTTCCCAAATTAATTGAACCCATTTAACTAGATTAAGTTATAAAATCAAAAGGAAATACGAAGAACGATAAAATGAGAAAACAAACGAATAACCCAACAAAACTTGACTCAAAGCTACTAAAAACAAAATAAAATCCTAATTAAAAATACGAGAAAAAATACCACAATTACATGCAAAACACCCAGCCGATTCGTATTCCAATCATGTCCCTTCGTACCTCGCAACCTGACACGCATTAATGGTAAACATCCAATCAAACTTTCTTTTATTTTCAAAAATCTCTTTCCTATCATATTTTACCACTTTCCCAAAATCTAACATAATATTTTCCCCATTATCTCCAATAAGGATCCTTTCTTTTACTTCTTCTCTGGTTAGGATTTTCTTCTCCGTTTCTTCTCAAGTCAGGACTTTCTTCTTTTAGTCCAAGCCAGGTACTTCTCTTTCCCTCCCTTTTTTGATTATGTATTTCTCTTCCCTCCACCCGCCAGAACCTCTCTCAGATACACCATCTTTATCATCATATAAGGAGTAGAATTCCTCCTTTCAGGGCGGTGACCCTGACGTCATAGTATCCACCCTTAGCGATAAATCCCTAGAGGATTTGAAGAGGAAAAATTCGAATCTCCGATGACTTTTCCCTCGTGAACCCTAACTCCGGTGACAGGGCATCCCAACCCCCGTCTGGGTATTTGACCTTCTTTTGCCGATCATTTTTAGGGCGGATTACGCTCCCTCGCTCACCCTTTCATTATGGCATTATCCTGGATTTATAATTTTCAGTGCATCAGTTTTGTGCCAAACACCTTTAGGTTGATAGTAGGTTTTTGGCTTGTGACACGATATTCTGGATTCACCCCTCATCAAACTGTTTTACCTCCTTGTATCCAAGCCAAAAGCTCATCTACCAATTTTTTCTACTTGTACGCTCCGATCCGGTGTGAGATTCTTTAGCGGGTATCCTTCCTCCAACAAGGCATGGAGGAAAAAAAAACTTTTTTGTCAGTTGTTCGGGTAATTGGGGATTTTCACCTATATCCATTCGAACCCTTCCAGCCCCAGGCCCCATTTGAATAGAGGAAAGCGATCTTCTTCCCTGAAAAAGATCATAAAATCCCTAAATAGTAACATCTTCAACCTATCCCAAATCCTTAAATTGTTTCAACCCAAAAAAGTGATTAGCACCGAGAACAACGCCCGGAAACCGAAAGCTCTCCTGACCTGCCGACACAAACACCCATTAGAAAGGACCACCGGTGGTATTCCGGTGGAAACCTCTCCAATGCTTAAGTCCGTAAGCGCCTGAGGTATTTTTCAGAAAATAGAAGGAATACTCAAAGAATGACTTACCTCCCTTCAGCCTCAAAGCTGAGATATTTATAGTTTCTCTTGGTGGGGGACCCCGGCCGGGATCTCAGGGGCACATGCCGCGAATCTGGGGTTGTTATGTAACCAATTCTGACAAGTGGTCCCACTTGTCTCATTATTAGGGGATCTGAAGAACAGATCTTTCTCGTTTCATTTTATTGCAATGCGGCGTCAGGATTGCTTCTGGCCAATTGCCTTAGCCAGCTCTGTATAATTTCCCGATCCCTACCATCTCTTAAGATAGCTTGGTTGGAAGAGATCCTTCCCAGTCAGCCACTGAGGTCAGATCTACCCTAAGACAGGTCTGACCTACCTATTACCCTATCAAGTGAGGCGAAACGCATTGTTTTCAAGAGGGCAGGCTCAGCCTTGGCTGACTTCATGCAAGAAATGACTGGGCTTCCCGAAGAACTAAAGAAATGGACAATCTTCATGGATGGCTCTGTCTGTAATCAGGGCTGTGGAGCTGGGAATTGTTCTGATTGATCCAGAAGGCGTGTTTACTGAATTTGCTATCCGGCTAAATACAACATTCTCTAATAATTCTGCTGAGTACGAAGCTCTTCTAAGAGGTATTCAGATGGCGAAAGACCTGGGCGCGGATCACGTATGTGCCAAGGTCGATTCTCAACTTGTTTGCAAAACAAATTAACGGAGAATTCGAGACAAGGGAGGAACATATGCAGAAGTACTTGGCCCAAATTCA
>BMAC01000377.1:833337-895265 GCA_014905375.1 Phtheirospermum japonicum
GAGAAAGCTTTTACAACTCTACCCTCACTAATTTGGGGGGAGGAGTTGATGGGCCTGGAAATATGTCAGGCCTGGTGAGGGTAGAGCTGGACCAATAAAGCGCGGCTAGACCAGAATGACCTAGTGTTCTGGACAGATCTTCCTCCTGAAGCGAGACCTGACATCCCCTTCCTAGAAGACCATGTTGGGTGGAATTTCGGGACGTCAGGGAAATGTACTTGGGGGAGACCACGGCTGTTCAATTGGCCCTTGTTTCAACCCAAAAAGTGATTAGCACCGAGAACAACGCCCGGAAACCGAAAGCTCTCCTGACCTGCGACACAAACACCCGTTAGAAAGGACCACTCTGATCCCCTCTCCACTTAAACTGGTATAATGAACAGCCTATTCAGCTCTTCCCTATCCACATCTGCTGTCACTACTCAGCTTTGTAAAAATTTTATTATATATTTCTTATTTAATTTGCTTTTTTTTCGCATACACCATGATGAAAGAGTTGTTGGCCACAAAGCTTAAGAAGAAGCTCCTACCTCCCAGTGATAATAGTCTGCCCAAAGACCGGGCTAAATCTACAATAGACTTAACCGCCCCCTCAAATTCTGAGGATGAGCAGACACTCATTTCCCAAAAGCGCAGTCACCGCGACAAGGGAGGTGCGATCTCGGGATCCAAAGTGGAGAATCCCAGTCTGAATCTTATCAACAACACATCAGTACTAGACTGTTCTGGAGCCGTGGTATTTTAGTTCATTCAAAGCCAATCCCCTTCCTCCGATCGGCAAAATCTAGAAAAATGGACGGACCCTGAATTGATAGAATCCTTGTGCCAGGACAGAGCCAGAGTCAACAACCTTTCCCTTTATCCTTATTCTCCCTCTCGTCTTTTATATATGATAGGCGAGAAATTATACGATATTTAAGGGATTAATTCTTATGTTTTTATGAGCTTTAAGTTGTCATATATATTTATTTCTCGCATATTTATTATTATGAGTGGAGGAGCACCAATTGTGTATTTTTTATCTATTTTGCAGTATTTGGTGCTCATTTGAGGTAATGATAATTGCCGGGTGGTTCTTGGGATCAAAAATGGCGAAGAAAACCAAAGAATCAAGAAGTGCATTGACGACTCGCGTCAACGCCGGAGGTGGCATGCATCGATCGATGCCCTGGACGAGAATTTACTTGCAATCGCGTCGATTGGGCTCGCGTCGCCCGTCCATGTGTCGACGGGAAGTTGCAGTTGCGTCGATTTTAAGAAAGTCGGTCGACCTGACCATGCAACACACACCGACATGCCGAGACACACGCCGAGATGATCCGCGTCAACGCCCGAGGGCTGGCACGCGTCGGTCGACGCCTGTCGATGCGACGCTGCTGGGCGGTTTTTGGAAGAAATCTTGTGCGGCAAGAAATAGGAATTCTATATAAACTCGTCCTAAATCCGTACAAAAGGGACATTGACACAATCCTAGGGTTCCAAGGCTTGAAGAGGGGATCCCAAATCACCCAATAAACAAGAGCTTGAAGATCCAAGACCCAAAAATCCAAGATCTAAGCCTTCTCTTCCCTTTCTATTCTAGAACTATATTTATCTTATTTATTTTCCGGTTATTCTATGAACTCCTTGAGTGAGTAGGTTGTTTTATCTAGTCCTATGGATGTGGAAACCCTCGTGAGATTACGTTTTAATTAATTTATGCGTATTTATTTCGTTCCTCATATGAGATTGCTTGTGTTATTTTGTTTACACATCATGATTGCTTAATTCATGACATGATTTCTTAATTCTTGATTTGGATTGGCCACCTAGATTAGGGATTTGGTTATCAATTGCTAGAAAGAGGACTGCTTCCCGTGTAATTGTCGTAGATTCAATTTCTCTGAAGCAACTAATGGTCGTGTATCATTAGGGGTAACACAACATAAGTTGAATAGACCGATCTTATGTGTTTATTGCTTAGATTAAACTATTTGTCTGGTTCCTAATGCTGTTGTTGGGTTGAATCTAGAGAGGTTATTCTAGGTTATTCAATAATTAGATTTAATTAAAGAGCTTATTTTAATTAAATACACAGTAAGGGCGAATTCGAGTAGCAGAGCTTACTGTTACTTAGGGTTTTTAGTTTCATATGATGAGTGGATTATAATATTACAATTGGTTATATGGATTGAACGAGGGTGGAAACTGAACTAGGACTGGAAGCTTTATTATTATTATTATTATTATTATTATTATTATTATTATTATTTATTTATTTTCTTAATTGCTCCTCCCCCTCAGATTCTGGGGATGAGCAGGCGCTCATTTCCCAAAAGCGCATCCACCCCGACAAGGGAGGTGCGGTCTCAGGATCCAAAGTGGAGAATCCCAGTCTGAATCTTATCAACAACACATCAGTACTAGACTGTTCTGGAGACGTGGTATTTCAGTTCATTCAAGGCCAATCCCCTTCCTCCGATCGGCAAAATCTAGAAAAATGGACGGATCCTGAACTAATAGAATCCTTGTGCCAGGACAGAGCCAGAGTCAACAATCTTTCCCTTTCTCCTTATTCTCCTTCTCATCTTTCATATACTTATTAAAACTACATTTCTTGGACTTAGGCTAACGTCAAAATATCGTTATTGGTGGCTCGAGCTTGGGGTTCTCTTCTCAACGCAAACCTGGCTTAGAAACATGACACTCTCAAGGAGAGAGAGAAGAGACTACTGAACTTATGAAAGGACAAGGAGACGACCATCAAGGAGCTCAAGGACGAACTGAAGAGGGCTCAGGCGGAGGCAGCTAACAAAGTCGAGGAGGCAAGAGAAAAGGCGGAGGAGGCGATGAAAAGAGCTGAGGTAGCCCGGGTTGAAGGGTTGCTAGCCGGGCAGGCTAATTTTCCTCGATGTAAAGAGAGGCTCCATCTCATCCAGCTGACCCAGGATGTAACCAAGCGAGCTTTCTCTCATTCTCAAGAGCTCTAGCTTCTCCTTGTCAAAGAAGCTCAGACATACTATCATTTTGGTCTGGATGCTTATGAAAGATGGTCTTATGAGAATCTGTAGCTCCCTTTGACCGGGAAGTCCCCTTGGAAGACCCTCCCAATCCTGCTAGCCTAGTTTTCGACCAAGAAGATGATCGCCTTTACCTGCTCAAGACGGGAGAATTCGCTGAGCATATTTTTCATCTCTTCTAAGATCAAGGCTTGGGTCAGCTCGATCATCCAGAACAGAGCCTACCCCTTGCATTACCCGGGCCTTATCCTTCACCCACCTTCGTCGGACTGGATGAGTTGAGGGATGGCCCATAACTAGACAACATTTTCGGGGAGAAGGAGTTTGAGGGCACCTAGGGGCTGGCCAAGGAGGGAGAGGATGAGATTAATACTCAGGACTATGATGTTTAGGTTTGTGCTTGGGATTTATCTGAACTGCTTCTTTTATACTTTATATACTTTTGTCCTTTTCTATTTAGGGTTTTCATAGAGCAAGGAAACCCTTGTACTATGTTTTGCCTGTTCTTTTTATCTATATAAATGGTTTTTCTGATTTTGCATTATTATTATAGCTTCTGAATCCTTAGTAAATCTCCTTAAGGAGAAAATTCTTTCTATCTTTAATGAAAACTTCCTTCTTTTGGAAGAAAATACCAGCCTTCGTGAGAAATTTTCTCAATTGCGCAAACTCTACAAACGCGACTGGGTCGAGCTACGCCAGTTGAACTACCAACTTCACAAAGAACGTAGTGATTTAGTTAGGTTTGTGCAATGCTTATCTGCTGCTGTGAACGATGCTCAATTCGAGTTGGAGTGTGCCGACAAGTATCATCTTAGATTTCATGAGACGGAACAGTAGTTGTGCATATCCACCAAGTTTTAGCTGCAGATAGGAGAGTTTCATCATCCCACCCTTAAACTTTCTTGAGCATCTTATGGTGTTTTGCTCTAAGAGGGCTTTTGAATATTGTGTTTCTTAGCCTGGTGCTAAGATTTTTGTTTGTTTATTTTCACCTTCATGGGGTTTGTTATCCCTTTGCTGGTTTTATCTTGTAACAAGTTTTAATAAATAATGTCAGGACATCCTTGGATTCTTCCACTTAACCTGTTTTACCTTGCTGAATTAGGAGACTTATGTCTTTGCTGGTTTCAGTAGTGCATGGGTTCTAGCTAGTTACTGTTGTCTCATCAGGTCAATTGCTCTTGAGTTTTATTGCCTTAAGGCTTTAGACTGACCTACTAGGTTAGTTATGCATTTGAGATTTTGTTGACCTATTGGGCTAGCTAGATTTCTGTTTTAGTCCATTTTTATTTTTGTTGTCTCCAAGTTTCATTTTAGGGTATTCTCCCTATCTCATTTAAATCATTCTAGAGCGTCGGCCCTGTATCCGCCCCTTATTGATCAATTGGATCATTTTGGAGCGTCCTTTTATTGACATATCTATCTATTTCTCATTTTAGGGTATCCACCCTTTATATGATCAAGCGGATCATTCCGGGGTGTCCGCCCTTTACCGATCTATCAGTTCAGTCTTAGGGTATCCACCCTTCATTAATTGTATCATTTTGGAGCGTCCACCCTTTACCGATCTATCAGGTTAGTTTTAGGGTATCCACCCTTTATTGATCAATCGGATCATTTTGGGGCGTCCACCATTTACCGACCTATCAGGTCGGTTTTAGGGTATCCACCCTTTAATGATCAATCGGATCATTTGGGGCGTCTACCCTTTACTGACCTATTGTGTCAATTTTAGGGTATCCACCCTTTATTGATCAATTAGATCATTCTGGGGCGTCTACCCTTTACTGACCAATCAGGTTAGTTCTGTAGAGGTTCTTTTTTTTAAATAGTCTTCATGTAGTAATTCAAACGTAGTACATTCGTAAATTAGTTATGTTCCATGCTCGCGGTAGCTTGGTGCCATCCATCTACTCCAGCTCGTATGCTCCCAAAGACAAGATCTTGACCACCTTGTATGGGTCCAGCCATGCTGCTTCCAATTTACCTCGAGCTTTTCCCATGTCAGCTCACTGGAGCACCAGGTCTCCAACCTGAAATTGCCATTTAACAACGGTCGTGTTGTAATCTGGTCTGATTCGTCCTCTCAGAAAGGCCAGCTCTCGCTTCTCATTTATCATGTCCGACGCATCTTGCCTTAGCGCCTCATTCTACTCTTCATTAAAATTTTATATCCTGTGTGTTTCCAACTTGATCTTTGCGGGGATCACCGCATCCATGGCGTATATTAAACTGAATGGCATCTCCCCTATAACCTCCTTAGGGTTTGTTTGGTATGCCTAGAGAATCGAGTTGAGCTCTTCCACCCATTTGCCTCCTGATCTTTCTAACCTCGCTTTAATTCCCTGAACTAATATGTGATTGTTGACCTCGACCTAGCCATTTGCTTGGGGGTGGTACACAGAGGTGATACGTTGTGTTATTTTTATTTTTGCACACCAAGTTCTCATTTTGGACCCTTCGAATTGCGTACCGTCATCCGATACGAGTGTTCGCGGAATACCAAATCGGCACACAATGTTTTTCCAGTTAAACCGTATGACCACGTCCTCTATGATTTTAGCTATCGCTTCAGCCTCTACCCATTTGCTAAAGTATTTTATGGCTACTAGTAGGAATCTATTCTGGCCCGGAGCCATAGGGAAGGGTCCGACAAGGTCTATACCCCATTTGGCGAAGGGGCACAAAGAAATCATTATATATCTTGAGTTCTTTTTCCGGACGATGTATGAGTGGGGAATGCCTTTGGCACCGATCACACGTCCTGACCAAGGCCTCCGCATTCTGCCTTAACTGCGGCCAAAAGTACCTTACTCTTAATGTTTCACTTGTTAAGACCCTAGTGCCCATATGATTGCCACATCACCCTTCATGGATTTCCTTCAGCACGTGAGCACCCTCTCTCTGGTTTAGGCATCTCAGGAGAGGATGTCGAAAGCCTCTCTTAAATAGTTCCCCTTGAATTAAACAAAATCGGGACGACCTGATCTGAATTTTAGTCGCTTCTTTCTTTTCTGTATGTAGTTCCCCCTTCTCTAAGTACACCTTAATAGGAGTGCGCCAATCCCCTTCTTTCTTCAAATCGTCTACCTTGTTCTCTCCAAACCCCGGTTGTGCCATTAGTAATGTAATTACTCTTTCTTGGCAGTTTGTTGTCGAACTGGCTATTTTATCTAAATAGTCTGCCCGACTATTCTCCTCCTAAGGAATCTGGACCAATTCCAAGAATTTGGTAGTCCTGGTCATTTCCTTGAACTGAGCTACGTATTTTCTCATGCGATCTTCCCGGACATCGAGTTCTCCTCTTACTTGTTTCCATACCAACTAGGAATCCACCCATGCACTTACTCGCTCAGCACCGAGCTCCTTCGCCATTTGTATCCCTCTCAGTAGGGCTTCGTACTCCGCCTCATTGTTGGATAAGCGGTAGTTCACTCGCACAGCGTATTCCGTAGTATTCCTTCTAGATTTATCAACACTATTCCTGCTCCACATCCTAGGTTTCCCACTGAGCCATTAGTGTAGATAATCCAACTTCCTTTCTCCTTGGGGGGGCTAACCATTTCTTGCATGAAGTCTGTCAACACCTGGGCTTTGATGGCCATTCTTCCCTCAAAATCTATGTCAAATTCGCTGATCTCTATGATCCATTTAACCAATATCCCTGAAACCTCTAGCTTGCTTATTATTATTTTCAAGGGCAGGTTAGTTCTGACCACTATCTTGTGTGAAAGAAAGTACGGTCTGAGCTTTCGAGCTATGCTGATTAGAGCTAGCATAACTCGTTCTATCTCCACATACGGAAGCTCAGTATCATGTAACACCTTACTCCAGTAATACACAGGCTTTCGTATCCTTCTCTCTTCCCTGAGTAGGAATATACTCATAGATTGCCTATTAATGGACATGCATAAAACTAGGGGCTCCCCCACCACAGGCTTAGTGAGTCGAGACATTTTAGCCAGGTACTCTTTCAATCTATCAAAAGCGATTTGACACTCCTCATCCACTGAAAGCAAGACTTCTTTCGTAGAGCTTGGAAGAATGGTAAGCTCTTTTCTGCTGACCAAGAGACGAACCTACCCAGAGCAGCTATTTGGTCCATTAAACATTGCATCTCCTTGATATTTCGCTGGGGTTGCATATTTGTGATAGCCCTGACCTTTTCTAGGTTGGCCTCTATCCCCTTCTCAATTACCATATATCCTAGGAATTTCCCATCTCTCACTCCGAAGGCGCAATTCTTAAGATTAAGTTTCATCTGATATTTCCTCAAAGTGTCGAAAGTTTCTTTCAGGTTGGCCACATGCGAGATTGATTTTGCTCTCTTAACTAACATGTTGTCCACATATACCTCCATGTTTCTTCCCAGATGAGCTTCAAACATTTTGTTTACTAAACGCTGGTATGTGGCTCCTACATTCTTGAGCCCAAAAGGCATGACCACATAACAATATGTTCCTTTCGAGGTTATGAAGCTAACCCTATTCCAATCTTCCCTAACCAATCTGATTTGGTGGTATCTTGTGAAGCATCCATCATGCTCAGCAATTTGTAGCCTGAGGTGGAGTCCACGAGCTGATCTATTCTTGGTAGCGGATAGTGGTCCTTAGGGCAGGCACGGTTGAGATCCATAAAATCAATGTACATCCTCCAATCCTCCTATGTCTACGGTACCAACACAGCATTGGAGAGCCATTCTGGGAATTGTATTTCTTGGATGTGCTTTGCCCTTAATAGATTTTCCATCTAAGCTTGGATTATGGCTTCCTTTTTTGGGCCAAAGTTTTGTTTCTTTTGTTTTACTGGTTTTGCTGTAGGATTGATATTCAAGTGATGCTCGGCTATTCCTGGCTCAATGCCTACAAGGTCCTGTGGTGACCATGCAAAGACATCAGTATTATCTTGCAAGAAAGCTACCAATTCCACTAAGACTTCTGGAATCAACGTTGTTCCCACCCGCAAAACTCTACTAATGTCCCCTGGAACCACCTCTACTGACATTAGGTTCTCCTCAATCTGAGTTGGTTCAAGTATTACCTCTATTGTCGTAGCTCTTTTAGGTTCTCTCTCTTCTTCGGCTCTCCTAATGCTTTCCACATAGGACCTTCGCAAAGCGTACTGGTCTCCCTTCACTTTTCTTACTCCTTCCAGAATAGGAAATTTCATCTTCATATGGTAGACGGACACTACTGCTTGAACTGACTCAGGGATGGTCGCCCTATCATAGCATTATACGAGGATGGCTCATCCATTACAAAGAAAAGTATCAATTTAGTTCTCCTAAATGGGTCTTCCCCTAAAGAGACGAGCAATTTAACTGTGCCTACCGGTTGTAAAGCTCCCCCCGCAAACCCCACCAGGGAGGTCATGACCTCTTCCAATTCTAGGTCAAAATTTAATTTTCTATAACAATCAAAAAAACAAGATGTCTGCCAAACTACCCGTATCCACAAATATCCTATGCACATTATAATTAGCAATTGTGGCTATTATTACCAGGGTATCTACGTGAGGCGCTAGGATGTCATCCTTATCTTCTGATCCAAAGCAGATGTTGGGGCTGGGGGTTAGTTGCCCGACCTCCTGCGTATTCCTTGGGATATCCCTTGCGACACGCACATAACTTTTTTGTGCCTGATGTGATTGTGTATCCAAGGTGCCTCTCATAATCATTTGGATTTCTCCCCGAATCACTTGAGATTGGCCTCCTCACTTGTCCTCACTGTAGCTACCTCCCTGTCCGCGTCTGGAGACATAGGGTTGTTCCTTTCTATAATGGTCGAGTCTTGATTTTTCTCTCTTTGCATACATAAATTCCTTGAGATGGCCTGCTTGCACCACCCGCTTGATCTCATCCTTCAGGTGTTTGCACTGATCGGTGTCATGACCATACTCATTATGGTATCTGCAAGATTTGTTTGATTTTTCTTCTTTCGGTTTCTAGGAGTACGTTCTTGTCCATTTGAGGTTAGGGTGCCATTCGATAGCCTAAAGGACTTCACCCTCGACACCAAGGGTGTGTATCTATCAAGTCTAGGGCATCCTCATCCTAGATCAGTTCTGGATTTCTTGACCTGAGTCATATCGTCTTTATTTTCTCATTCTCTTTGCTTATCCCCATCGTCTTTTAACCTTAGGGCCTCTTCAAAGTGTATATACTTTTTTTCCCTTGCTAGCAACTCGCCAAATGTTTGTGCCGGTTTAACCACCAATGATTGAAAAAACTCTCCTCTCCTCAGCCCCTGAGCTAAGGCGTTGATTAGGAGCTCTTCAGATGCCGATGGTACCTCCAACTTAGCATCTGTAAAATGTTTTACGTATCCACGCAAACCTTCTTCCTCTTTTTGTTTTATGCTGAATATTTCCAACGGCATCTTCTGGTTTTTTCTGCAAATGGTGAATTGATGTAAGAATGTCAGTTGAACTCCTTGAAATTGCTTATTGAGCGAGGTGGTAGCTGGCAGAACCAGAGCTGAGCTGACTAAGTAAAAGTTATGGGGAAGACTCGGCACATCACTGCGTCTGAGAACTTATGCAAAGTGTCTGCGTTCTTGAATCGGCACAGGTGATCCCACGGATCTTTCGTCTCATTGTATTCAAATCCTAAGGATCGGTAAGAGGCTATCAAGTCATCTATCATGATATTCTCGGTGAATGGGGTGCTCCGACGTGTTTGTCCCGCTATGTTTCCTGCCATTTTTTGCTTTACCTCCCTGACCTGTTTTTGTAAGTTCTGCATTTGTTCGGTAAGGTTTGGTGTGCTCCTACTTGAAGTATCACTATCTGAGCAAAAGGTTCTCTCCTCCTCCTCTCAATCAGGGGTTTTCACTGTACCTTAGGGGGTTTTGGTCGGTTCTGTCTCCGGTGGTTGGAATCCTTTGGGATGGGATGGGGAGAACTCTGCCCACTTTTTGTCCACCGCCTCTGCTACCGCCTTACCGATGAGGTTGGATCTTTGCTACAAAAAGGAGTCACTTAATGTCCTATCACCTTCTGAAGATATTGAGTCGAACGTTTTTTTCCTTTCAAAATTAAAATCTAGTTAAACAAATGCGCGTCTACATTTGAAAGGTTTTAGTTCGCTCGCAAGAGAACGGGGTCACTATAGACTGACAAGTTAACTCGAGTCGAATCTCTCGAGGAAGGCTAATCGGAAGTTATTTAAGAGTTTGAATTTATGAACGAGAAGTGATAAAAATGCTACGCTAAAAGCACGGACAAAAGAGTTTTTGTTTGAGGATTTGAATATCTAAAACGATGATTTATACTACGAGCAGTTTAAAAACTAATCTTGCAAAGAGAGCGTCAATCTCTATGAAAGAGTTTATAAAAGTTTTAACAACGAATTCTAAAACGAGATTGAAAACATTTTTTAAAGATTAATAAAATGGGGGTCTAGGGCCTTAGAATCGTCTCCACAATCAATTGGCATTTCATCGAACACTTAGTCTACGAGTTGGGGTTGTCAATCCCAGCGTGTAGATCAAACGCCCGAAAATCCCAATCAATGGTTCTAAACGATTCCAGGTACTAGACCCGTAAATCCTAATTAGCCATTATCAAAAATCCAACAATATAACATAACGCAACATAAACATCCGAAAAAATACCAAAAGATTGAGGAAAGCAACATGAACAATGAAGAAAGCAACAATTACTATGATCAAATATCAAACACCTCAATAGCATACGATCAGAACATGTATTCTAGTAATTGAAATAGGACATTAGATATTTACGAATTAATGGAGAAAATTGACAACATTCAAACAAGAGCTTAAACTAATGGGTATGAATCCTACGTCCACAAATCCGAGCAGCGATTAACGATCTATAATCTACCAACATTGAAAAGCTAAAGTTTAAATCTGGAAAGCAGGAATATAAAATGAAGAATGATTCAAGAACGCTCTTGGGTTGTCATCCCCAAGAGGTTCGAGAAATAGGGATTTTGTCCCGGTCTGTCACAAACCGGGCGGTGGATAATAGATCCCAGAATTATTTCTGAATGTGCCTGAGTTCTTGGCCTTTTGTAGCCTTCAAATCCCCTTTCGTAACTGGAAATCTTGTCAAAATCCTAGTTTTTAACGCTCGCAATCCGACCGGATAGAGCCTTCTGCCAGGCAATCCGATCGGATGTAAGGTCTACCCGATCGGATAGAGTCTTCTGCCAGGCAATCCGACCAGATGTAAGGTCTATCCGACCAGATAGATTCTTCTGCCAGGCAATCCGGTGTGCTGACACTGGGCAATCCAGTGTGGACAACATACCGAGTGTCAGAGGTAATACATCAAATCGGGGTCCAATTTCTCTGAAACTCCACTCGCGGGCCGACACTCTTCTATCTTAAGATCAAAACACTTCAAAATCCCTGAAATAAATATAAAACACGGTAAAATAAGTTGGAGATATATATATATATATATATATATATATATATATATATATACACACACACGAAAATATGCTCAATCTATCCAACTTATACCAAAACTAACAACAAATCTAACTAAAACACTAACCAAATATATACAAAAGTCATAACAAATACGTGCGAATCAGATATTCCAGGGGGGTTGTGGTTCATCTCCTCTGGTCACGGTTGGTGGTACTACCCCCGAAGCCACCGTTGGTACAGTGGAGCTCGGCATGCCACCGAATTTTGCCACCAAGTTTCATCGAATACCGTCTATTTCCATTAGTCCTTGCCTCACGTCTCAACCTAGTTCGATTCCCATATAGACAGCGCCAATTGATCCGCCTACAAAATACCGGTCACCAAATAGAAATTCTCCTCCGCTACAGCTTGGGAGACCTGCCAGAAAAACAAGTTAGAAAAGGACCACCGGAGGGGTTCCGGCGGAGCCCTCTCTGACTCTCAAGTCATTCGTGGTTTTGAGTAATTCTAGAAAATACGGAAAATGAGTAGATAAGTGATACCTCCTTTAATCTACCAGCTAAGGTATTTATACCCTGGGTTGGTTGAGGTATTCTACGGGATCTCGGAGAATTTCCCGCGAATCTTGGGCCGTTATTCAAATAATCTGGCCTGCTCAACTCTCTTAGGACGACCAGACCTAAATGAATCCGAGCTGACCTCATTGTCTTTCCTTCGCTTAAACTCGAACTTCAAAGAGACTAACCTAGTTCAGTTTGGGTAAATTTAGGCCATATATATCCAAGTAACCATAACAAGCTTTTACGACGACCTTCTCGTGCGATCTTCCAGGTCGACACTGCAACCTACCGGGTTGTTCCCGCTTGATCTGATGTCATCAGGTCGCTGATGAGGTCGGTGCCTACCTAACCTAAAGTCTTCATCTCGCTGATAAGCTCGATGCACATGCGACCTGGATCCGCTAGGTCGCTATTTTCTGATGCTTGGAGGCCTCCCAGAGAATCTTGGGTCGCCTAACCATTTCTTACCTTAGCTCTCCCTGCCTACCTGACACACCTTTTGTTCAGCTCATCTTACCCGAGCTGCCTTGATTCTTGGATCTTTCTAAGGACTAGTTCAGCCTCCTTTTCATGCATTGAGGGCCACATCTGATCAGTCCTAGACGGAGCTGGTAGTTCAGCTCGACCTAAACTAGGTCGTACCAATGTGAATTATTTATTGCAAAAACATGTGTTTCTTCTGCAAGCGCAAAGTCGATATCCTGACTAATGTAGGAAGTCTCGAGTTATCTTAAAATGGATGAAAATTGTGGTAATTCAAATAAATGGTCAATGCGATCTAATTAGATATATTTTGCTTATCAAATCAATGATCAATGCGATCTAATGAGAAGTTTAGATTTTTTTTTTTTGCTTGAAAAAAGAGGAGGTTGTATCTACTCCCAGACACAATATACCAAATTCACTTAGCACCGAGTTAAGAATTTATAATTTATTAACCTTGTTGATGAATGACATCCTTGATACCATTCACATTCGGAACCGCATCTCCAGCGCTCAATTTATTTGATTTTTTTTTTTGTGTGTGTGTGTGTGTGAAATTTATCCTTTTCATATTTTAGACATAAATCTCCCAGGACATGCATCACTTGGTAATAAGTTGGCTTTTTGTTGATTTCTGGGTCATAACATGCAAGTGATGATGTGAATTCCTTCTCCTTTGGAAGATTTTGTGGTGTTGGATTTTTCGTGTAAGGTTATACACGAGTGCGCTGAATTGGAGGTGGGATCTTGTCTCAATCTAGTCTTTTTCATGTGCTATGGTAATATGGGTTCAAGGTAGGCTATTTTTCCTTAATAAAATATTGGTTCTCATTTTTAAGAGATTTTTAACCTAAATCTCTTGCCTTTATTAGACTTCCTCTATTATTTAAATCTCTTCTAGGTCTTTTGCACTTATGACTCTTGGACTACTTGTACTTTGTAAAATATATAGGGAAAATTCCCAATTACTATCCTATCATTAGTTCAAATTCCTATTTAATCCTATAATATTTTTTATTCCCATTCAGTCTAAATATTTACCATATACTCAAAGATTGCACGTTAAATTGACTGTATTGCCCTGATTCTCAAAATAACAAAAGCAATGTTCTGCTTGGTATCCAGCGTAATCTATGCTATCCAATCTCATATCATCTTTCATCCACGCTCAGATGTGCAACTATTCAAAATCAATCACTCTCATCACTCCTCCACCACAAAGTCTTCATCGACATGGACGAAACACTTAATTTCTAGCGCACTTGTTGCAATTAAAATCTTCAAATCGCCCCATCACTAGTTCATGCCCATATAATTAAATGGGGTTTTATGGATGATGTTTACGTTGGGAACTCTCTGTTAAATTTGTATACCTCAACCAGGAATATGAATTTGCGCGGAAAGGTTTTCTATGAAATACCTCCGAGAGATGTGGTGTCTTGGACTACTATGATATCGGGGTTTAAGGAAATTAGGGGTTTCGATGATTTATTGATTACGCTCGAGAGGATGAGAAGCAAAGGAGTGATGCCTAATCTGGTAACCACAGTTAATGCATTGGCCACCTGTGCCGGTTTAGGAGCTTTGGATATGGGCGTGTGGATCCACGAGCACGAAAAGATCAACGCCTGGGAAATGGATGTGAAATTGGGCAATTCGTTGATTGACATGTATGGAAAATGTGGTCGGATCGAAGATGGAGTCCATGTGTTCGACGAAATGTCCGAAAGAACATGTAGTACATGTGGAATGGGTGAAATGGCTGCTTGGAATTTATTTTGAATTTTCCAATGAGTCTCATGATGTGGCAACAACGACGATGGTTTCTGTCGAAGTTTTGGTTGAAGTTTGGTGGCTAGTCTGGCTAGCATTGGTTGTGGAGGTTACAGGGTGTTGGGGCAGATTGGTTCTAAGTATCTTGGTGGTGGGGTGTTGCAGCCCGGCACACATTACATGCAGCAACAGCAGTAGATGATGCCTCAATCACTTATGGATGCGCGCTCGTCCATATTTTACGGGGCCCAGCCATATCCGTCTCTCCAGCAGCAGCAGGTCTTGCACGGCCCACTCGGTATGAGTAGTTTCGGAGGAAGCAGTGGGTTGATGCTGCAAGGTGAGCCACAGAGTGCTGGCCTTGGAGGATTTCCTTATTTCATCCACGGGGATGGGCTGCCAGGTGGCGCGAGGGCATTGGCTGGTGGAAGTAAGCAAGACATTGTTTCGGCCAAAGGGCGAGGTGGAAGTGACCATCATGGAAGCCGCGAAACTCACTACTTGAAAGGCAGCGACGATGGGAATTAAAAATTATTAAGGTAAGGTAAGTGGCGGGGCTCCTCGTTTTTGTGATGAAATCTGAACTTAGGAATGTGTAACCAAGGACGTACGTTTGTATTAGTATAATTAATTTACTGTTAATCTTGCTACTTTTGGACTTGTAATCTATCTAGTGTGAGGAGGATTCTATTATCTTAGCTTATGGTTCTGTAATAGGATGTACATTTCTACTTCAAAAAAAGAAATTGCAGTGTAGTTCTTAATTCAAGGAGAGTAGTTTGCTAATTTCCTATGAGTAATTGCAGATTTTCATTAATTATTATTGTTGTGGTTGGAAAAATAAGTCGTAATTCGAGTAGAGTAGTTTGCTATTTTTTTATGCGTAGTTGCAATTTCTCATAAATTATCATTTTTGTTGTTCGAAAAAGAAGTGCAGTGTAGTTCGTAATTCGAGCAGAGTAATTTGCTATTTTCCTGTGTGTAATTTGCAGTTTCTCATAAATTATTGTTGTTGTTGTTCGAAAAAGAGGTGCAGTGTAGTTCATAATTCGAGCAAAGTAGTTTGCTATTTTCCTCTGAGTAGTAGCAATTTTTCAGAAATTATCGTTGTTGTTGTTGGAAAAAGGCTTGCAGTGTAGTTCGTAATTCGAACAGAGTAGTTTGCTATTTTTTGTGATTAGTTGTAATTTTTCATAAATATATCCTTGTTGTTGTCGGAAAAAGAAGTGAAGTGTAGTTCATAATTCCAGCAGAATAGTACGTAATTCGCAATCTGAACAAAGTAGTTTGTAATTTTAACAGAGTAGTTCGTAATTACTCATGTAATAGCATTTTGTATATTTTTGTCATGTAGCTAATAATATGCGTAATTTGGAACCCATCATGTAAATTTCAGAACAGCAGCAACATCTTACAAAGGTTTAATCATCAGTGATAGATAAAAAAAACAAAAAAAAAACTGCATTTGGACAGTACATACAAAAACCACTCCTTTTTCCTGGAGGATCTATCTTTCCTGTGTCCACCAAGAATACACGAAATCTGAAAGCCTCGACTGAACGCTTGGTTGAACAGCATTCGAGTTTAGAATTCAGACACGAATGGGAACCATGCAAGAAAGGCGACGGGCATAAACAGAACCAGTCCCATCATAATTTCATAGCCAAGCGCTAGGGTTCGAACCGAACTCCAGCATCCAGCTCTCTGATAAGCCTGAAAACAAGCTGGAAATTTGCACTGAATTTTCTCCGACAGACAAATATTTTTTGCAGAACAATACCACAGAGAGTTGAATGATTAGAACAAAACAAAGTTTTTGATTAACAGAAAATGGAAAGAACATTGAGGATACAGAAGTAAATAAAAACTGAGCCTMAAACAGTAAGCAACTAAAGTTAATTATTCYGATCATTGATGAAAGTGCACATTTTAATGCACTGTTATAATCTCTCATTGGAAGTTAAGGTTGCGAAAAAGTCAGCATAGAGATGAACTTCTTTAGTGTTTAATCTAAACATAATTCATAAAGGAGTTTCTCCAGAAAAAAAGAAAAAAATTACAAATTAGAAAAAGAAATTATTCTCACCTTTGTAACAAAAAGTATCAGAAATATCACCATCCATGATACGCCATATACCTGTCATAGATACAAATATCACAATTAAGACCTTCATAATTCATTCATTATATAACAAAGTAGCTCTGATCTTTGCACTCGTAGCTAAACAATCCTATAAATCCTAGAAAATAAAGAAATGAAATCATCATTCACATATAACAAAGTGTACTATTAATACTATTCATACAACAATCATAAATTACCTTTTCAAAGGAGCAGAGTTAAGCCCAATCAATTCATTCAAGAGTAGTTCTGTATTTTGAAACAAATAGTTTTGAATTTTTAAAAATGAGTTTATTACTTTAGAGTATATTATTACTGCAGCGGACACACACGAGCATCCAAATTTAAAATGTAAAAATAATTGAAATACATGGAGATTCTTCAAAAATAATTAACAAAGTCGAACCAAGAATTATAGCCTCCCGTAAATTTGGAAGCTACCTAAACACAAACAAGGAACTATTCAATTTTAAATTAAATGACAGTTTTAACTTAAATGAGATCGAGGAGCAGAACGACAAATGCTAACTATACAATCTACAAATCAAGAGAACATATTCCAAACTACTCAATCGATTCAAAGTACTGACTCATTTCCAAACTACAAACCTAATCTTCGGATTTAACTCCACAATACTCTTTAGATTTTTTGAAAATTTCTCAATACGAACAAAGTATTTTGCAAATTTATAAAGAAGTAGTTTGTAATTACGAACGGATAACGCAATCGGAAAAACATCTAAGAGGACAACAAAAAAAATTATCTATATGAGGCCATAATTGTAAACTAAAAATAGAAAACTACCCACAAAATTCTAAACTATGTTAACCAAACATTCCCAACTACTTATTCAATCCCAAAATTGAAAACATAGATTTGCATACAACTTGAGTATTTGTAACTACGAAGCGACAGGGTAGTTTGTAATTAAACGAACTACTTATCACAACTATTATCTAAATATATCACCTAAATATAACGAGGTAATTATCCAACTAATAATTCAAATTGCCATTTTTCTAATCAGAGTCTACAATTAAGAAATGAGATTTTTAATTAAACTGACCTCAACGACGACAAAGAGAAATTCTATTTACGCACGCTACAAATCTAAACAACATATTTCTAAATAGTGACTCAGTCACATACTATCTCAAGTACATATTCCAAACTACTAATTCAATGGCAAATATACATAAGATAGATTTCGAAAAAAAATAGTAGTTCATAATTACGAAGTGACAGAGTAGTATGTAATTATGCAAACTACTTATACAAACTACATATCCAAACTACATCACCTACATATTGTAAACTACTCATCCAATTAATAATTCAAAATTTAATATGCTAAGAACAGAGTACTTAAGGAATGACATTTTCAATCAAAATAATATCGACGATCACAACGAAAAATGCTTTTCATGTAATCAATTAACCTAACCTACAAATTTCGAACTAATGACCTGAAATCTAACTAACTCAACTACATTATCTAAACTAGTTATTCAATTTGGAAATACATAGCGTAGAATCCTAAAGAGATGAGTGTTTTGTACTTACAAAGTGACAGAATAGTTTGTAATTATTCCAACTACTAACGCAAACAACTTATAAAGTCTACATCGACGATGACACCTACAAAAACACACAAGTTATTGAATACAAACCACATAAATTATTGAATAATTTCACAGTTCATATCAAATGCACTATTCACAGCACAATGTTTGGGATTGCTTAGATACACACACAGCACGGACCGAATTCAATACAAAAAAATTACAAACTAATTGAGAAAAAAAATACTAGTAATGGACAAGATTTCCAAAACTTACTTGTTCCGTATATGCTTCTCCGCCATCCTCCCCAAATGCCCAGCGATTATTTATAGGGCGAGTTGCAATATCAATTTGCGCAAAGGAGGGGATTTCATTTGGACCGAATATTTCCTTGGTTCGTTTTTGAGATCTCCTCCAGAGTTTAGATTTCCTGCTTGGGGAATTTCATTCGGTCGAGGGCTCAATTGTTAAAGATTTTGTCATTCCCCCTTCCTTTCTCAAGTTACAGAGGTGGAGTGATTCGAATTTGAGGGAGGGTTCCTAAAAATGAGTTTGGAATTATCTTTCCAGTTTCGAATGCAAAGGGTTTGTTCGAGAGGGAGAATCAAGAAAATTTTAAATTACTTTAATTACGGGTAATTGAAAAGATATGGCGTGGCATACGGGTATTAATCACACAGGGCAATATTGTCTACAAGAGGTAGTTTAGGATTTTTAGGGAAGTTGAAATTTAGTAGGACTAGGAGAGAATACTTTTGGCTCTTTAGGATTAGTTGGGAATTTTCCCAAATATATATATATATATATATATATATATATATATATATATATATATATATATATAATATATATATATATATATATATATATATATATATATATATATATATTACAAGCCTGCGAACTATGTCCTTATATGTGAACCTGCGAACTAGTGCTTTTATTATACAATCCTAGTGCTTTTAATTAAATAAGGAAATACACAAAAAATCTGATACATCCATTTAATTAGATCTAAGGCCCATAATTGACCCTAGGTTCACATATAGGGACATGGTTCTCATTTGAACCTAATCCTATATATATATATTCATGCTCTTCTCTCACCACACACACACTTTAACATTTTTTAAATTTTTATGAGTATTGCGCTCTCTCCTCTCTCACACTTTTTGTTGGTGTGACTCTTGAGTTAACCATTTTCTTATAAGCATGGATAAGCTTTTATTAGGTGTGAAAGCACTCTTCAAGAGTCCAAGCAAGAACTCCTTATCTCCTTCATCGGATGCTGACCCACCAAGCACCGCCACCGTGCTTGAATTCTCACATGCACATTCACTTTCTCCCATGTCTAATTTTTTCACCGTTGGGTCTACTGTACCTAATGCGATAGTTGCTTTGATGGCATTTGGGGTTGCTTCTAAACCCAGAACCATCAAGTCCTGTTCATTCTCCATCTCTAGCTGTTCGGAAACCTCCTTTGGTTGCAAATTCGTCTACTGAGAAATCTCCACTCTTACACAGTCTCTAGATCCTCGCCGTTACATGACATTGCTGTCAAACTTGTTTAAGTTATCGAATCCATCGGTAATTTTTTAGATCTGTTTCCTTGAAACAAAGAAAACGAGATCAATGTTGAAAATCATCCTACTTTAGAACTCATCCGTGGTTCTCTTAAGCCAAATTATACACCGTCCTCAAGCAAGTCCAAATATCTTCAAGGCTATGGACCTAAGGTTTATAAGTCCCCCGACTTTGATTTTGGTGTCACTAAAAAGAGAAAGTCTAGTTCCAAGAAGTTGAAAAAGAATAAGTCTGGTAGGACTTTGATGAAGGGGGGGAGATGTCACCGCCGATATGATTACAGATATGATGGTTGATGTTCCTCGCATCCCAAACAGACCTGACTCGTCAAATGTTGCTCCTTCTACTGATGATATTCCTGCTCCTGCACCCACTATGCCTATGGAGGTTCCAAAGATTCTGACTCGGAGGTCTCATCGTTCTTTTTGGCTCAGTGCACTCACTCCTCCTTTTCTCCTTTCTCTGATCCCCTTGATGACAATCTTGAACCTAATAGCCGTGTGCTTTTGCGTCTCCATAAAACCAAGGACATTTCTATATGTCCCTCTAGCCCCAACCTATACCTTACATCTCTTGTGATGAGGACCTATCAGTCGGGGATGACTCTGGATCTCACACATATACAGATGAGTTCATTGACGGCTTTACAGGAGATGCAGATAAACTCAATCCAGTGTTTGGGTATGCTATTGTGGATGCTGATGCTGTTGAAGATGTGCCAGTCAATGTGATGACATTGTCTCCCACGTCTGATTCTGACTATAATTTGGGTAACTCTTTCTCTAAAACCTTTTACTCTCAAGCTACCTATGATCATTACAAGTTGTTTGTTGTTCGCTCATTGATCAAGGAGAAACGTCGACATCTTTCAACGTTCCTTATGTTTATGATGTTTGTTTAATCTATTTTGATGTTTTGGATGACAATGACATTTTACCCTTATTAATTAAGGCTTGTTTTCATTTTCTTTTACAAATATTGCCCGGAATGTCATAGCATTATTTTTAACCATTTTATGTTTGATTGTAGTAATTTAGGGGGAGTGTTTTTAGTGATTATACAAGTTTCATATTTGATATTTTTATCATATGAGTTTTGGCCAAGAAATACAAAAAGGGGAAGATTTTTAAGTCACGTATTATTTAACACGCGATTTAAATATTTAAAGTTTTATTTTGCCTAAATTAATTATTTTGACTTTTTTGACAAGATTTAATTATTTAGGAAAGATTTGATATTCATAATCTTTGGTAATTATCTTGTATATTATTTACTCTTAGATTAGGTCTTTTTCTTCCCCTAGATTATTTTTCGTATATGGCTAGAAATATTGTTTAGAACTCTAAGATTTTATCTTATTTCTTTACTAATCATATTTACTTGCAATATATTGTGTATATATCTTTTTCTTACTTTGTAGTTCTCTTTTACAAGTAAGGTATACCTATATAAAATTGAGTGATTGCTCACAACTTACTCACGGATTTTAGAGAGAAAATTCGAAGAAAGAGAAGTCGAGAGCTATTTTATTCAAGCTGGAAATATTCTGAGTTGACGGATGCGACTGTGAATGCTTTTGACATCTATGATCATCCTACAGTTGGAATTGTTTTCTTCCATGTTTTTCAGTTTTCATTAAGATCCAATCCTCTGATTGTGAATCTTAGTTTTTGAAAGAGTTATACACATTTAGATCATATCTACTTTTTGAGAGTTATTTAGTTTATCTTTACTTAGTAAATTGCGACTATTTGTAATCATGGAAATGTAAGTTTTGAATAGTAAAAGTTTTAGCACTGTTGACTCGACTATAATTATAAACATTATCTTTATAGCCAAAATCTTAATACGTATGTATTTTAAATTTTCTCTCAAAGTAAAGAACCTTTCTCTTATATAAAGTGAAGCAAAGTGCTACTTATTATTTACACAATTCACAACACACACACGCATGATAGATAAACTATAAATCGAAGTATGGAACTCTTTCAATAATGTTGACATTAATATGGGTTCTAGATCTACAATAGACAAATAATCGAGGCTATCTATTCTTAATGTTAAAAAATATGTGTTTTTTCAATTTATGACTTTTTTGAATTTATTTATTTTATTTTTAATTAGGTATAAATGAAGAAGAAATGTGAACCATAACTAACCAACGTGCACATAGTTTAGGCCATTCGATTCTGAATTTTTTTTTTTTTTTTTTGACAATATTCCGATTATTCTTTTTTAATTAATTTTTGGTTTATAATTAAGGAGAAAAACAAAAGGTTTGAGATGAATTGTGGTTTAATAGTTCAACCATCTCAACTATTTATTTAGAAGATAAAAAGGAAGAAGTAAAAGTAGTAGTAGAAGAAGAAGAAGAAGAAGAAGAAGAAGAAGAAGAAGAAGAAGAAGAAGAATGCTCCACCGTGGGGCTGTGGGGCATGAGAGCCCACCAAAAAGAAGAAAATTACTTTGGTTGACAAGTATTGCGTTCTCCTCGATTTGTTTCTGATGTGTCAATTTTTGGTGCATCGCGAACCTAAATTTCTTTTTTTTGATTCAGACAACCTTGAGGTTCTGGGGCACTCCTGCGATTGACCAATTGACATGTGTCGCTTCTCACCTAGGTTTAGAAGTTACATGAGAGTTGATGTGTCATGATAAATGTGTACATGAAATAGACATGGAGTTTGAATCCACATTCTCTTACTTTTAGAAATATGTATCATCTTTCTTTGACCCAACATAATTTACCATGAATTCATTGTTAACTTAATACAAAATTTAAATAGTGTAGACACATGCGTATTACACGAGCAGAATGAAATAAATACATAATAAAACAAAATTGAAGAAACAAATATTAAATATTGGATATTGAATTGTTCATGCAATAAAGAAAAAGTTCACTTGAGGTTTTGAAAAATTTCTTTGTACACAACATTTGATGTCTTATTAACAATATTACCATCGTCATTGCAGCATAAGGTTTTTAATCCTTTACGATTCTTCACCCGATAGATGGCGACATAGAGCTACCCATGGATAAAAAAAGGTCTTGATAAGTACAAACCAACATTAGATAGAGTCGACCTCGACTCTTGTTTATAGTCATTGCAAAATAGACAATAAGTGGAAATCGTCTCCTCTGAAATTTAAAGGGAACCCTGCTATCTGATGGACTCAACACCATACGTGGAATGTAGACCTTCATTCCAATATTAGTTCCTGAAAGAATCTTTGTCTCAATAATGCGTTCTCCGAGTTGGGTAACGACCAACCTTGTACCATTGCATAATCCCGAAGCTTGATCCATGTTTTGAATCAACATAACCGGAACTCCAATCTTCGGTTTCAAAACATGATTAGGAATACCTGAGCACTTTATTGTGTATAGAAAGTCGACCGAGTACACTTGATGTTCTGCTTCTCCGTTCACATATGTCTTGCAAATAGTGTCAGAACTCATATATACTCTTTCATCCCTTGGAAGTATAGACATCAAGTGCTCATTAGCTGTCTCAACAATGCTATTAGTTGGTGCAAGAATAGCTCTTTTTTCGAAGAATGAGTGATCGTCAAAGTTTTCTAAAATGGAAGGATAAGTGTTATCGACAATAGCGGCAACGTGATCACCTGAGGTGCGAAGGAGTATATCGTCAGGTATATCAATTAATGTTTGACCATCAATTTCGGTACCGATATTTCCATCAAAAGATTTAAGTATCCATTCTGAGAAATCTTTGGTCTCGCTTGAAACAGATGGTGACATTGTCTGCCCAACAGTTAATCTCATATTCTTCGTCAATACACTGGCATAGATAATATCTTCTCGACTACCCTTTGGCACAACAGGAATAATCTGGCGAAAGTCTCCGCCTAGAACTATAACCTTGCCAACAAATAGTCTCCGCCTAAAATTAGGTCATATATCAACATGTATAAATAATTCTGTTGAGAATAAACAAATAGTTTTCTATTAATAGACTTAAAAGTACCCAGAACCGATAATTATTGAAATTTTTATTCACAAAATGAGAGATTTGCTTATAAACATCATATGTGAATTTATTTGAGACACCGATATTAATTTTGTCCACCAATTAACCAAATACTAAATTTGAATTACCTCTTAAAGAGGTGGGTCCAGTCAATGAGAAAGACGATTGATAAAGAACACGATGATTCGAATTAATATTTTCCTTGTCAATAGTAAAGCCTGTATTAAATTTAATTAAAATAAACTTAATTATACAATATATATATATATATATACACACACACGAAAATATGCTCAATCTATCCAACTTATACCAAAACTAACAACAAATCTAACTAAAACACTAACCAAATATATACAAAAGTCATAACAAATACGTGCGAATCAGATATTCCAGGGGGGTTGTGGTTCATCTCCTCTGGTCACGGTTGGTGGTACTACCCCCGAAGCCACCGTTGGTACAGTGGAGCTCGGCATGCCACCGAATTTTGCCACCAAGTTTCATCGAATACCGTCTATTTCCATTAGTCCTTGCCTCACGTCTCAACCTAGTTCGATTCCCATATAGACAGCGCCAATTGATCCGCCTACAAAATACCGGTCACCAAATAGAAATTCTCCTCCGCTACAGCTTGGGAGACCTGCCAGAAAAACAAGTTAGAAAAGGACCACCGGAGGGGTTCCGGCGGAGCCCTCTCTGACTCTCAAGTCATTCGTGGTTTTGAGTAATTCTAGAAAATACGGAAAATGAGTAGATAAGTGATACCTCCTTTAATCTACCAGCTAAGGTATTTATACCCTGGGTTGGTTGAGGTATTCTACGGGATCTCGGAGAATTTCCCGCGAATCTTGGGCCGTTATTCAAATAATCTGGCCTGCTCAACTCTCTTAGGACGACCAGACCTAAATGAATCCGAGCTGACCTCATTGTCTTTCCTTCGCTTAAACTCGAACTTCAAAGAGACTAACCTAGTTCAGTTTGGGTAAATTTAGGCCATATATATCCAAGTAACCATAACAAGCTTTTACGACGACCTTCTCGTGCGATCTTCCAGGTCGACACTGCAACCTACCGGGTTGTTCCCGCTTGATCTGATGTCATCAGGTCGCTGATGAGGTCGGTGCCTACCTAACCTAAAGTCTTCATCTCGCTGATAAGCTCGATGCACATGCGACCTGGATCCGCTAGGTCGCTATTTTCTGATGCTTGGAGGCCTCCCAGAGAATCTTGGGTCGCCTAACCATTTCTTACCTTAGCTCTCCCTGCCTACCTGACACACCTTTTGTTCAGCTCATCTTACCCGAGCTGCCTTGATTCTTGGATCTTTCTAAGGACTAGTTCAGCCTCCTTTTCATGCATTGAGGGCCACATCTGATCAGTCCTAGACGGAGCTGGTAGTTCAGCTCGACCTAAACTAGGTCGTACCAATGTGAATTATTTATTGCAAAAACATGTGTTTCTTCTGCAAGCGCAAAGTCGATATCCTGACTAATGTAGGAAGTCTCGAGTTATCTTAAAATGGATGAAAATTGTGGTAATTCAAATAAATGGTCAATGCGATCTAATTAGATATATTTTGCTTATCAAATCAATGATCAATGCGATCTAATGAGAAGTTTAGATTTTTTTTTTTTGCTTGAAAAAAGAGGAGGTTGTATCTACTCCCAGACACAATATACCAAATTCACTTAGCACCGAGTTAAGAATTTATAATTTATTAACCTTGTTGATGAATGACATCCTTGATACCATTCACATTCGGAACCGCATCTCCAGCGCTCAATTTATTTGATTTTTTTTTTTGTGTGTGTGTGTGTGTGAAATTTATCCTTTTCATATTTTAGACATAAATCTCCCAGGACATGCATCACTTGGTAATAAGTTGGCTTTTTGTTGATTTCTGGGTCATAACATGCAAGTGATGATGTGAATTCCTTCTCCTTTGGAAGATTTTGTGGTGTTGGATTTTTCGTGTAAGGTTATACACGAGTGCGCTGAATTGGAGGTGGGATCTTGTCTCAATCTAGTCTTTTTCATGTGCTATGGTAATATGGGTTCAAGGTAGGCTATTTTTCCTTAATAAAATATTGGTTCTCATTTTTAAGAGATTTTTAACCTAAATCTCTTGCCTTTATTAGACTTCCTCTATTATTTAAATCTCTTCTAGGTCTTTTGCACTTATGACTCTTGGACTACTTGTACTTTGTAAAATATATAGGGAAAATTCCCAATTACTATCCTATCATTAGTTCAAATTCCTATTTAATCCTATAATATTTTTTATTCCCATTCAGTCTAAATATTTACCATATACTCAAAGATTGCACGTTAAATTGACTGTATTGCCCTGATTCTCAAAATAACAAAAGCAATGTTCTGCTTGGTATCCAGCGTAATCTATGCTATCCAATCTCATATCATCTTTCATCCACGCTCAGATGTGCAACTATTCAAAATCAATCACTCTCATCACTCCTCCACCACAAAGTCTTCATCGACATGGACGAAACACTTAATTTCTAGCGCACTTGTTGCAATTAAAATCTTCAAATCGCCCCATCACTAGTTCATGCCCATATAATTAAATGGGGTTTTATGGATGATGTTTACGTTGGGAACTCTCTGTTAAATTTGTATACCTCAACCAGGAATATGAATTTGCGCGGAAAGGTTTTCTATGAAATACCTCCGAGAGATGTGGTGTCTTGGACTACTATGATATCGGGGTTTAAGGAAATTAGGGGTTTCGATGATTTATTGATTACGCTCGAGAGGATGAGAAGCAAAGGAGTGATGCCTAATCTGGTAACCACAGTTAATGCATTGGCCACCTGTGCCGGTTTAGGAGCTTTGGATATGGGCGTGTGGATCCACGAGCACGAAAAGATCAACGCCTGGGAAATGGATGTGAAATTGGGCAATTCGTTGATTGACATGTATGGAAAATGTGGTCGGATCGAAGATGGAGTCCATGTGTTCGACGAAATGTCCGAAAGAACATGTAGTACATGTGGAATGGGTGAAATGGCTGCTTGGAATTTATTTTGAATTTTCCAATGAGTCTCATGATGTGGCAACAACGACGATGGTTTCTGTCGAAGTTTTGGTTGAAGTTTGGTGGCTAGTCTGGCTAGCATTGGTTGTGGAGGTTACAGGGTGTTGGGGCAGATTGGTTCTAAGTATCTTGGTGGTGGGGTGTTGCAGCCCGGCACACATTACATGCAGCAACAGCAGTAGATGATGCCTCAATCACTTATGGATGCGCGCTCGTCCATATTTTACGGGGCCCAGCCATATCCGTCTCTCCAGCAGCAGCAGGTCTTGCACGGCCCACTCGGTATGAGTAGTTTCGGAGGAAGCAGTGGGTTGATGCTGCAAGGTGAGCCACAGAGTGCTGGCCTTGGAGGATTTCCTTATTTCATCCACGGGGATGGGCTGCCAGGTGGCGCGAGGGCATTGGCTGGTGGAAGTAAGCAAGACATTGTTTCGGCCAAAGGGCGAGGTGGAAGTGACCATCATGGAAGCCGCGAAACTCACTACTTGAAAGGCAGCGACGATGGGAATTAAAAATTATTAAGGTAAGGTAAGTGGCGGGGCTCCTCGTTTTTGTGATGAAATCTGAACTTAGGAATGTGTAACCAAGGACGTACGTTTGTATTAGTATAATTAATTTACTGTTAATCTTGCTACTTTTGGACTTGTAATCTATCTAGTGTGAGGAGGATTCTATTATCTTAGCTTATGGTTCTGTAATAGGATGTACATTTCTACTTCAAAAAAAGAAATTGCAGTGTAGTTCTTAATTCAAGGAGAGTAGTTTGCTAATTTCCTATGAGTAATTGCAGATTTTCATTAATTATTATTGTTGTGGTTGGAAAAATAAGTCGTAATTCGAGTAGAGTAGTTTGCTATTTTTTTATGCGTAGTTGCAATTTCTCATAAATTATCATTTTTGTTGTTCGAAAAAGAAGTGCAGTGTAGTTCGTAATTCGAGCAGAGTAATTTGCTATTTTCCTGTGTGTAATTTGCAGTTTCTCATAAATTATTGTTGTTGTTGTTCGAAAAAGAGGTGCAGTGTAGTTCATAATTCGAGCAAAGTAGTTTGCTATTTTCCTCTGAGTAGTAGCAATTTTTCAGAAATTATCGTTGTTGTTGTTGGAAAAAGGCTTGCAGTGTAGTTCGTAATTCGAACAGAGTAGTTTGCTATTTTTTGTGATTAGTTGTAATTTTTCATAAATATATCCTTGTTGTTGTCGGAAAAAGAAGTGAAGTGTAGTTCATAATTCCAGCAGAATAGTACGTAATTCGCAATCTGAACAAAGTAGTTTGTAATTTTAACAGAGTAGTTCGTAATTACTCATGTAATAGCATTTTGTATATTTTTGTCATGTAGCTAATAATATGCGTAATTTGGAACCCATCATGTAAATTTCAGAACAGCAGCAACATCTTACAAAGGTTTAATCATCAGTGATAGATAAAAAAAACAAAAAAAAAACTGCATTTGGACAGTACATACAAAAACCACTCCTTTTTCCTGGAGGATCTATCTTTCCTGTGTCCACCAAGAATACACGAAATCTGAAAGCCTCGACTGAACGCTTGGTTGAACAGCATTCGAGTTTAGAATTCAGACACGAATGGGAACCATGCAAGAAAGGCGACGGGCATAAACAGAACCAGTCCCATCATAATTTCATAGCCAAGCGCTAGGGTTCGAACCGAACTCCAGCATCCAGCTCTCTGATAAGCCTGAAAACAAGCTGGAAATTTGCACTGAATTTTCTCCGACAGACAAATATTTTTTGCAGAACAATACCACAGAGAGTTGAATGATTAGAACAAAACAAAGTTTTTGATTAACAGAAAATGGAAAGAACATTGAGGATACAGAAGTAAATAAAAACTGAGCCTMAAACAGTAAGCAACTAAAGTTAATTATTCYGATCATTGATGAAAGTGCACATTTTAATGCACTGTTATAATCTCTCATTGGAAGTTAAGGTTGCGAAAAAGTCAGCATAGAGATGAACTTCTTTAGTGTTTAATCTAAACATAATTCATAAAGGAGTTTCTCCAGAAAAAAAGAAAAAAATTACAAATTAGAAAAAGAAATTATTCTCACCTTTGTAACAAAAAGTATCAGAAATATCACCATCCATGATACGCCATATACCTGTCATAGATACAAATATCACAATTAAGACCTTCATAATTCATTCATTATATAACAAAGTAGCTCTGATCTTTGCACTCGTAGCTAAACAATCCTATAAATCCTAGAAAATAAAGAAATGAAATCATCATTCACATATAACAAAGTGTACTATTAATACTATTCATACAACAATCATAAATTACCTTTTCAAAGGAGCAGAGTTAAGCCCAATCAATTCATTCAAGAGTAGTTCTGTATTTTGAAACAAATAGTTTTGAATTTTTAAAAATGAGTTTATTACTTTAGAGTATATTATTACTGCAGCGGACACACACGAGCATCCAAATTTAAAATGTAAAAATAATTGAAATACATGGAGATTCTTCAAAAATAATTAACAAAGTCGAACCAAGAATTATAGCCTCCCGTAAATTTGGAAGCTACCTAAACACAAACAAGGAACTATTCAATTTTAAATTAAATGACAGTTTTAACTTAAATGAGATCGAGGAGCAGAATGACAAATGCTAACTATACAATCTAAAAATCAAGAGAACATATTCCAAACTACTCAATCGATTTATAAGTACTGACTCATTTCCAAACTACAAACCTAATCTTCGGATTTAACTCCACAATACTCTTTAGATTTTTTGGAAATTTCTCAATATGAACAAAGTATTTTGCAAATTTATAAAGAAGTNACATATTTCATGTTTTAAAATGTAAAAAATATATATATATAATTAAATTAAAAAAACTGGACTGATTTTAGCACTACAGTACTGTGTAAAAAGTACAATGAACCTGGACATATAATTGCACTGTGAAATATTAGATCTAAGGCCAGGATTAGTCCCTAGGTTCACATATAATGACGGGGTTCTCATTTGAACCCAATCCTATATATATATATATATATATATATATCTGTTATGGTATTTTTTTTAAAACAAATACCTATTGGTTGTTGCTTGTGTTCGTATGAAGAAATTATCTTTCGGATCTTTCTTGTTGAACCGGAGTTGTTTGGAGAGTCATGGCTAATGGATACATAAGCTATTTAGAATGGATAATATTACACAAAATTTAATTTTAATATTAAATTAACTTATTGGAACCCAAAATTAAAAACACTTTTTAATACAAAAACATATTATTTATGTTATAGTTTAATAATGTTGGAGTGTGATATATATATATGTATCAAACATTATCTTATATTTACTATGATAATATTACCGTTTGATGTTGGTTCGTCAATGATAATATCAGATTGACTTGAGATATGATCTACATGTAACAAAAATCATCGATCAAAAGATAAGCATGGTAAACATAAACCATATTATTATAAACAAAGTGTTAATGAATTTATAAGTATAAACCAAAACGATTGCGAAAATTTCTACCTTTCTATCGTTTTTGTTGCAATTGAGTTTTCTGCATTGCACGATTATTTTTGGAATTATCATCTGCCATATTGTATTTCAGTGAGATAAATGTCTGTGTAATAACACTTTATAATAGTTCGTTAGAATCACAAAAATAGATATTGTTTGTAAGTCACTCGGTTTATGATTTTTATAATAATTATATGCAATATATAAGGAAAGAAACTGAAAATGGTGTGGGAATTTTTATATATTTTTTTATAAATATCGGAAAAAACAAACAAATCTTTTTCGAGTATATTTAACGTTCTGTAGGAGTATAACATTTATGAATTTATATTGTTATAAACATACAAATCTTCTTATAGTATATTTATCCGTGCTATCTTTATATTATCTGTAATTAAAATACTACATACATAATGAAATCTTTATGTGGATCATATATATAACGATATACGCCTACAAAAAGAATTATATATTAACGATGATTATTTACATCAAACATGTCCATAATTAAATGTCAATATTAACCTTTTAATAAAAGTGCCATATATAATTCTATATCTTTCCTTTTGTAATAAGAAACAATTTTTTCCGGCAATATCTAATAACCAATAATTTTCACATAATCTTTCGTGCATGATTTTATCCATGAATATGAATTACAGGTTTATGATGAAACAAATAAAAGATAATAATTAAATGCAATATATAAGGAAAATGGATTAAATTGGTCTCCAATTTTTTAAATATCTTTTATAAAAATCCGATAAAACAAAAGGATTATATGTTATGGAATCTTCAGGTCAAATATTTCGAGAATTAAATGTAATTATTTATTTGCAAAAGTGCCATATATAATTCTGTATAATTCTGTTATGGAATAAAATACTATTTGTTTGGAAATTTATATTGTTATAAACATACAAATCTGAGTATATTTGACTGTGCTATTTTATTCTTTGTAATTATAATATAACCAACTAAATATAATCTTTATATAAAAATGTGGATCATATATATAATGATATAAGCCTATAAAAAGAGTTATGTATGGAACATTTACAAATAATGGAGAAAGTTATTAATGATGATTATTTACATCAAATATTTCCAGAAATAAACGTAAATATTAGTCTTTTAATAAAAGTGGCAGATTTAATTCTATACCTTGTAATAAGTATATATTTTCTCCGACCATATATAATACACGATAATTTTTACATAATTTTATAAATAGCGGACGTATACAAAACATAAAATCAATATTTAAATATAATAATGCATAATTACACTAATAAACATGAAGACAAAAGAAAAATAATAATAAGGTCAAAAGCAATTAGTAATACAAAATAGTTTTAAAAATAATCATAAATAATTTGGGAATATAGGAATACTTGTAAACGTGATTGTTGAAGTGAATTCAGAAATATATTTATATAATTAGACTTAGTGTCTAATTATGAATAGGTAGATTAATTATGGATACAATGGATATTATCATATAAGATAATATTAAGTACAAAATAAGGAATATCTTTTTAATAAACTAAAAATATTTAGTTTGGCATCAAACAATAAATAAAATATTATTTACGTACAGTGAGATTATTATGGCATATCTTTCTTTTATGGCATAATAAAAGGACTGCAATTTTTCTTTTAGTTTGGCATCATAATTAAGAATGTTAATTACGACTTATCTTTTTTTATGTAATTGTTCAGTTTTTCCTTATTAAAAATAAGGATCAATGATAATTTGATTACAACATCAATTCGTAATTTTACTTCCTCATATATCAGAAAAAACCTTGTCATGGATTTCTATCAAACCTTTTAACAAATTAAAACCAAACGACCATTTATAATTTTATAAATATATTATTAAAACTAACATATAATAACTGAAAAAATCTTGTCATGGATTTCTATCAAATCTTTTAACAAATTAAAACCAAACAAACATAAAATATATTTTTATAAATATATTATTAAAACTAACATACCTCTCTAAAGATAATAACTGCATAATCTATAACAAAGAATCTTAATATCAATTATTTTCAAAAGAATTTATTGCTTTTATGTGTTTAGATTAGAATTTCATTTTATTCTCTTATTCGTGAACAAACAAACACAAAAGGAACTTCCGAGCCTAGTTTTCCTTGAGAGACGATTCAATTCAACTTACCAACCTACACGCGATCCCGTTCTCTTGCGTGCGAGCTTTTAAATTTTTGACAAATCTTTATAAGTAGGTACATAAAAGTTCGAATCAGAATTTTGGCATCGTTGCCAGGGAAAGCTAAAGGTTGTGATATTTGTGTTTGTTCATCGTATTCTTATTTGTATTCTTATTTCGTTTCGTTTATCGTTAGTATTTATTTGTGATTTTTCGTTTATTTTGTTTTTTTTTTATTTTCCACCGGTGCGTTTAATCTTGTGTGTTGAGTGTTTTGTTTGCAAGGCACGTCTCCAACCTAAACCCAAGATTTATCAAACTGTTTTTCAAAAATAAAAAATAAAAATAAAAAAAAGTATTACTCGTACAATGATCCACCGCTAGATTGGCGTCATGCACCTCGACCGGCTATTCCATTGAGCGACACAATGACGAATTACTTTCCTAACAAATACGACCAATTGAATCTCCCGATTTTTCATGGGCGTCGGAACGAAGATGCGCTAAAGTTCATTCAAAAGTACAAATTCATCACTGATAGTTCTCCTCTTCACGGGCTTACAAGGGATCAAGTGAAGATGCGACTCTTCACTTTTGCGCTGAAGGAAGAAGCAATGAAATGGTTTGTAAGACTAGAACCTGATTCTTTGCGTACATGGTATGAAGTAGGCGATAAATTCATGAGGATGTTCTACGTACCTAATGTAATATGTGATCGTACATCCATATATATTACCTTTTGAGAGGATGCATAATTTTGATTTTAAAGCGACAAAGTAATAAAGGTGGAGTGTTTGACGTTGCGTGATTTGTACCTATATTTTCAAAATTATGTATGTAGCACGACACGACTCATTGCTTGAGATGATTTTCTTTCTTGTATACTTTGAACTATCGTTTGTTCAAGGACGAACAAACCAATAAAGCGTGGGGTAGTTGATTAACATGAATTTGTCCTTATTTTTATTAGTATTTTAGTTCTTTTTTCTATTTGTTTTTGGTATAAGTTGGATGATTTAAGCTTAATTCCGTATTTTTATACTTCCATATTATTTTATCGTATTTTGATCGTAATTGATGAGAATAGGTGATTATTCGTTGTTTTTCACCTTACAGCTAAGTAACCGGAAGAGTTCAGCCCGTAAATAGATGAAGTTCGATGTTCAAGAGTGGGGAACGAGCTTTCCAGTGAACGAGTAGCAGAAAAATCGAGAAAATGAGACGTACTCTCAGTAGCGTCGATCAATGCGAGCGTCGATACTACGTCGATGCGGACCCTGCCCACGACGGTCAACACTATGTCGACGCTAAGCCGACGTAACTCTCTGAAGCGTCGATCCAAGGGTGCGTCTGTCGACGTAACTTTCTATTGCGACAATGCATGTCTGCGTCATTCGGCGCCTCCGCCCAATCGACGCGAGCGCACAGGCAGTGTCGACGCCGAGCTCCAGCACGTGTCGGTCGATGCGAAGTCGACGTGGCTGCCCAGAAATGTATTTTTAGGTTTTCTTGGGCTCCAAGTCATGAAATAACTATAAATACCCTATGTATTTCGGATTTTTACATACATAATCATATTCCTAGGTTTTTAAGGTCTCTTAGGGGTTGACAACCCCAACGAGTGCCGTTTAATTTCGTAGTTACTTCTCATAATTTCTTAGTTTTAAATTATTAGTTTTAGATTAGTTCTTAGATAATTTAGATTCAAGGTTCGTTTTCGGAACGCTGCAACTTTCTTCTCGTTTAATTAGCAAGTCTTTAATTCCTTTCGTTTAATTTAGTTTAATTAATTATGATGCTCTTAATTTCTTTGCTTGAATTAGAATAATCAAAACTCCAACAAACAACCCCCCCACCCACCCCCCCCCCCCCCCCCCATGTATGATGATGAATTGTATGATATTGAGATTGGTGATGATGATGTTGGGATTATTATGTTGAGATTGATGAAATTGATTGGCTAGATCTAACGGGTCTAGAGCCTAGAATCGTCGTGAACCATCAATTGGGTTTATCCCAATAGATCGTGGAAACGATTCGAAGCTCTAGAACCCTTGTTTTCAAAATCTTTTCAAAACTCTTAATTTTTAATTGTTCTTCGTTTAGATCAATTTATTGCTTTTATGTGTTTAGATTAGAATTTTATTTTATTCTCTTGTTCGTGAACAAACAAACACAAAAGGAACTTCCGAGCCTAGTTTTCTTTGAGAGACGATTCGGTTCAACTTACCAACCTACACGCGATCTCGTTCTCTTGCGGGCGAGCTTTTAAATTTTTGACAAATCTTTATAAGTAGGTACACAAAAGTTCGAATCACCAAGCTGTGCTGAAGAATATATCCAATAATTGATACATAAAGAACAAACATTAAGCATTTACTGTTAATATGAACAAAATCAATCATAGGATTAATAGTAACATGAAACAAATTGTTCATTGAAAAATAATGTTAGATGAGTTATTAAAAATAGAATTAAAAACTAATAGCTCCTTTGTTTTTCCTTGAGAAATAGAAAGTGTAATGTTCATTTATCAAGCATCTTGAGTGCAAGATTCTAAACATAAATTTTTTAACTTACTAATGTGTCATAGCGGAAAACCAAATGAGAGCCAACTTCTCAACAAAAATAATAAGGACTCAACCATTTAAATAAGGACTCAAGAATAAGGATTCTTTGCCTATTACATATATGGATAAACTCAAGACTTACCACATTATAATATCTTATCACATTCCTTTGTATTTCTCTCTTTTATCTTTTTCTTCTAGTACATCTTGCAAGTTCAGGGAAAGAATGTTTTTTCATGTTTTATTCAAAATTTATGCTATTTTTTACTTCCTTAAATAAAAAGGTTACACCCCTTTATGATAAAAATATGACTAATCAATAACAGAGCTTCTACTTTTTTCTTTTCTGTCACAATTACAATGTTCTAGAAGTACATGATAATAAATGTTCACATGTAACAATAGTTTTTGTTTGGTAAGGGCTCCCAATAACATGACAAAAGGACAGAGTAGCAATTTGAAGATAATATTAGTACAATTCATCAACACAGAACACTTGCTTGTTGGATAAATATATCTACCAAATTATAATCCTTGGCAAGAAGTGAACAGACTTTATAATCGCTACTTCGAAACACAGTTTCTCCAAGGGGCAAGTTTTATTAGCCTCATATTGGGACCCTTCCTAGATTGGAAATCATATCAAACTTTGGACTATTATTGGAATTTTTAATATCAGAAACCAAACAAAGATCCCAGAAACCCATCAAGCTTCATCATCCAAAATGCTCAGCTAGAATGTCATTCTTCGTTGTTGCATGTAGTGTTTTGTATCTTCAAATTCCAATTCTAATATAGAAAGAACAAATTAATGTAGAGAAAATGATACATTCTTTGGTTGCATTTAGATTAAGGGACTTTAGAATAAACTAGTGTGTAAACCCGCGATTTTCGCAGGCAAATATAAAAAATACAAAATTAAATGTAAAATTTATCAAAAAATTTTGAAATTCAAAATGTGAATTATAAATAATAATAAGAAGAAGAAGAAAGAATGTTCGTATTAGCAATTATAAAGTTGTCGATTTTAGTATACAGGTCGGGTTGCCCGACTGGTAATCAGGTATAAAATTGGCTCTGGATATTATCGGGTGCTATAATGGCAAGTATAAAATTGTGGTCGGGTCGACCACAATTTTTTTTTTTATAAAAAGGTTCGGGGCGTTATTCACAAAAGCGTCCCGATTTTTCTTTTTCTTTTTATTTAATTTAATTGTCGGGATATTATTCACAAAAGTGTTCCTATAATTGATTTTTTTTAATTTGCTACAATTTTTCAATTTATATTTATTTTTGTATTACTTATTTAATAAATCCCAAAGTATTAATAGAATTGTTTGAACATTAATTTCAATTGATAGAGCCAGGAATGTCAATTATTTTCTTTTTAATACAAAGTACAATTCTTCAGAATATCTGAAGTGGTTTTAGCTACTTAAAATAATAATATGGGAGCTCTCTCCGTTGAAGCATGTTGTGAGAACCCAAATCATGGGAAATTGTGCCGCATGACCTTGTCAAATCATCAAATGAGGCTGAATAATCTTTGACTCAATAATCTATATAAAACTTAATACAAAATAATAGAAAATACACAATTTGTTGCAGATGTTGATGCGGCAGGTGAATATGCTACAGTATCATCTAGTTCACCCCAAGCTCGGATATCAATTTCTAAAAACCTACAATTACGTACCGAAATCACGTCTAGTGTGAAGCCCGCGATTTTCGCAGGCAAATATAAAAAATATAAAAAAGATGAAATTTATCAAAAAAGTAATTAAGAATGTGAATTATTATATCAAAAGAAAAAAAATATTATTCACTTTATATTTTAAATTTTTTGCTAAATTAATTGTTTTATTTACAATGATATCATTTTCGTCGCAACAAAAAATTTCCAACCCTTTATGATCTTAACTATCAATATTGTGAAATAAAAATGACTTGTACATTAAACGATTACTCTTGGTGGCGATCCGATCGTATACGTATGTACAATATTGCATTAGGCATTGACTACCATTAATTAATAATACGTAGAATCCACTAATAGCAATACCATACCATGAAAGAAAGTAAAAGTACATAAATAAGATTACAATATACACACACACATGCAAGAACTCGGAATATAAATAAATCTTAACCAAACCCTTCTGTTTTTTAGGTTAGTGATTAAATTAAGTTTTAATGACCACGTAGTATATCTTAACCAAACCCTAAGGTGCACAAAACAATTTCTAGGAGATCAGCATAGATACAAAAGACAAAAAAAAAAGATATTTCACAAAAAAAGATATTTCACATAGATATTTGTTTAAGACTTTGACTGTTGCTGCTGCGTAGGTTCTATTTATTTCAGGTCCTTGTCCTTACCCCAAATTACCAAATACAATCCAATTACAATAATCATAGCCCCAGTTACCCTGCAGTTAGAATTTTCAGCCAATTCTTAGTATATATTTCACATATTGTAAAATTTAGTTAAAACAATGTATATCTTTCTTTCCTTAATTTCTATTTACTTACTTTCCGACTGCCATTTGCTCGGCAAAAATGAAAGAACTCAATAGAGACAATAACCATGCTCAATGGGTTAAATGCAGTCACAAAAACTGGTCATTTTTCCCTCATAATCACTTCTGATAAATAGTATGTTATTCCTGAAAATATCACTCCCTGCACCCAGAAAGAGAAAAAATAAACTTATTATCATCAGTAAAAAAAATTTAAAAACACCGTAATGCTTGAATCTTTTTCCTATATAAAAAAAAGGAAGAATCTCTTACCCCATAAACATAAGCTAGAAGTTTGGCATCCCAACCAAGGGCCCCACAGAAGTATTACCCCTCTCGGCCAAGACGGTGACTATGGCTCCGATGAAGGCTCCAAGTGAACACACCTTCGTTGTCAACAATAGCCCTGCCGGGTACAACTTTAGTGTGATTGCCTGAAGAGTGTAAAATAGTGAGTAACTGAGGCACCCTGTGGCGATCATGATTGCTCCCTTCATTGGATTTTCGGAATTTGTAGACGCATTGTTATCATGGGACTTATGGGTCCACGGTAACCCGATTATGTGTCCAACAATTAGAGTCATAAATCATGGCTCCTTCTACAATGACCAGATTCCCCATAATTTTTGCATGACTTCGTACACTTTTCAAGTTCACCTTCTCAATCCTGCAATTAAATGCATGCAAAATATTAGTTATTATGTATAGAATTAAAGATGAGTAAACAATTTGTTAATTAGTTATGTATATGGTAAAAGTAAGGTGTGCATGTTGTCATACTACATACCCAAGTATCTAAGTCAATACAAAAGTGAGAGCAGGAATAAGATTTCACATTGCAGAAGCAAAAATGGCCAATGAATATTTCATCCCAGCATAGAACATGTTCTGACCGATAACCGGACTGCAGCAGTTTTCAATCAATTTTGAAGTGCAAAAGTACCTTATGAAAATGAACTGCTAATCTATCCAAATGTTCTACAACGGGATTGCATAAACTCACAGTTACACTATGACATTTATGATCACCTTGAAAAAGTTGTTAATCACCGCCGACCAATGATTGGAAGATGCCAGCATGCAATTTTTGAAATGTGGAATTAGAGTAAACCAACATTGTCTTGTCCCTTGAAAATAAGCACTTGATCAAAAAAACAACATAAAAAGTAAACAAATAAGGGTACTGAAGTTCTAGTACTGCAGAAAGTTAGATGTGGAACATTCCTCGCAAGTCTCAATTACCCTATACTGCTGCATGGGGAGCACCATTTCAACATTCAAATCAAACTCCTTTTAGTCGTATTCTTAAAACCTAGTACCAATTTGTCATTGAGATCTATAAAGAGACTTTAGGTACACTCATCAATTCAAAATCTTAAATAAATGAAGCCAACAGAATACATAGATTTTTAAAAAATACAAAATCTACGAAAAATTTATATCCATCAAATTCAGCTTTACTTTATTTCCATTATCACAATTTCCTGAAATAATTAATTTAGTTTAGCAAAGGATGAAGCTGAAAAGAAAAGGGAAACTAAATATTCATTTTTTATCTTTAAAATAAAACTTGGTATTAAATTTTTAATTAAATCATAGGAATTCTTTCATTTGCTGCCTTTGCACCGCCGCACCCACTGCCCCTGCAAATCAACAGAAGTGGTATATCATTGGCATTGGAGATTTATTTTTGTTTTTACAAAAAAGATAAAATATAAAACCAACAATAAGAAATCATTTTAGGCAAGCGGACATTTTGCATATTATCTTAGTACTTATCTTTCTTAGAAATAAGAAACATCAAATAATAAATCAAAGAAGAGAGTTCATCATTTGATGCTCTAGAATATTAATTATTTAGCAAGAAGATTAGAATAATAAGCCCTATGTGATACCTGATAGGAGCATCTTTTTTGCAATGCCCACACTGTTGATTCTCCAATCTCTCCACTCTTGAGAAAGATATTCAAATCTTTTTCTTCTTGAAGGGCTTAATCATTCTTTGCCCCGACAGACTTTTCTTGCCCCGATAGCCTTTTCTCCGCCGCTTGTGCCAAAACCGATTAAGAAAGAGAACTCCAGAAACTCAACAATGCCAACATCGTCAAAAGGAACCCAAAAATCGTGCTGCCCATATTGATCCCAATAAAAATCAAATATCCCAATAAACAAATACGAAAAATAATATAAACCATTAATTTTGATTAATCAGAATTTACTACGATTAATCATTCAGTGTCGAATGAAAAAAAAACATTCGGCGACGGTTTATTGTGAGAAAGAGGAAGAAGTGAGAAAAAAAAAACCAATTATTCAAGAAGATGAAGAAATGAGAAGAAAATACTTATTATATATAAATTGACATCATAACCCTAGCAAAGAATTTCAAACAACACACCTTTTTCTCAGTTCCATTTTTACCAACAATAAGCAATCAAAATTGTATTATATAAGAATACAACCTTACAAAAAAAAAGCTTCAATTATTGCAGCAGTTTCAATCATGAAATTCATCATCGGAAATGAATAATCGATCCTCACCCCGATTACTCTTAATCAATCCGCAAAATAAATATAATTAAAATAATCAAAGTGTTGAGTGAAGTAAATGAATTTGAATGATTAAAGGAAAGCCAAATAAACCTACCCATTTGTGCAGTTAGACGAAGACTCCATGGCGTTGAATATAAATATCCAGCTGCCCTTACAATCACTTTTTATGTAAAGTGTATATTCACTGTCAGCCTTGTCGTATACCTGTCATGTATGCCAAAAAGAGTCAATCTGTTTCTCAGAAAAACAGGTATGGGTAAAATATAAGCATCACTAATTCGTTAACCAAAAATCTCATGAATTCATAACACGGTAAAATAACCAACTGTTACAATTAAAAATAAAAATAAAATAAAAAAATAGATTGATTCAATAATGGCTTAAAATATACATAAAATAACTTGCAAAGTACATAAAAATCAATAATGGCTTAAAATAGACAATACTAAATTCCCATAAACAAAAACATAAATAAATAATACAACATTATAAACAACTCAATATTTAACTATCAATGCCCACAAACAGCTGGATTTCATAGATAAATTTGTGCCAAATATCTCCACCAATATAGAAAAACCCATCTTAAGATTCAGCCTTTTAGAAATTCTATAAACTGATTTAACTTTTAACATGAATTTAATAAAAATACACTATCAGAAATGAAAAGAGAATACAGAAAAAGAAGACAAATGAAAAAATACTTACAAAATTGTATCAATGAGAAAAAGGTATCAATCAGAAACACATAACAAACATGGCATTAGGCTCAATCTATTTAAGGAATGTCCATTGATGTCCATATTTTCATAATGATTCTTTTCCTTGAAGTAATTTAAACAACAATGCATCCCTAAATAATCAAATTGAACATTTCATCAAAAACTCTAATTTATACAGAAAAAACTCACCAGTTTAACAGTATCCAACTTTTTTTTTTCATTATAATGTGAACATTCGTCTCCCTCTGTTCCTCCCCATCTTTTAACCTCTTTGTATACTTCTTCTAACCCTCCTCTTTGTATCCTGATGGAAGTCACCTTAAAATTCAAAAAATAATCAAGATTGAAAAATAACCAAGACAAAACATATTGAGGGTAATTATTGATTTATGAAGTTCCACAACCGATCAGAGATGGAGACACAAAAAATAGCATAACAGGAAAATACACAGAAATTTGGAATCTGGAGAATTTATTCAGATCTACAGAACATGCCGTCCAGATAAAAAAAAATATGGTAATCTAAAAAAAACATCCAAAAAAAAAAAGATCCGAAAAAAAAAAGGGAACTTCCCTTAGCACTATATCAATGAAAACCGCAAAGCATACAAACCGGCGTTTTTGTTCTTAAAAGTTAAAATCACACAAATTGGGATAAGATTAAGTAATCCAAAACTCACATGAAAATATGTTGGTGGCCCGTTAAGTTCGGTGCTCTTAGACGCACAGCAACAACATCCTCCCATATTTTTTTAATGATATTTTTCATCCACCAGAAGCCACCTCGTTCATTGTTCTCTTCTCTGTGGACCATAAAGCAGCAATAATAACCAATCGATTTTACGAAGCCTTAACTATTGTACTAATCACAATTAACAAATTAGACAATGATCAACTATTCAGAAAGAAAAAACTCTTTCGGAAGCAGCACAAAAGTGCGCTCTTCCAGAAGAAACGGATTGTTCGACATAAAATGGGCGGAGAAGATTTGTTCGACAGAAAGCAGAAATGAAAAGAAAAAAAAAAGGAGAGCGGTGCTTGACTAACCCTACATTGTGTGAAACTAACATAAATAAAAAAAATATTATTTATACCCGGTCAAAATTTTGGCCTCTTCCCAAAATAAACCCCCTATTAACCACAGCTCGACACGTCATTTTTGGAGAAATTTTATTGGTCCACATCAGCCTCGGAACGCTCTACTTTCGACACATCAGCGTTAATAGTTAACACTATTAACAACATGGAGGATATATGTAAAAATTATCCTTAAATTCCACTAAGCATGTTTTGCTAAAACCTCAAATCCATGTATTTCAAATTCCTCAAAATTCTTCCTTATTTTTCAGTTCATTTGAAATCAATCATATCACCTAGTTATTTGAATTCATCATTTTATTTATACAACATAACCACTTTACACATTGTTCACACACTACACACATACTAAAATTTTATAAATCCTAATGTTTTTACAAATTCACATTTTTTAAAAATTATTTATTAGCTAAAATTTGTGAAAAAAAAACTCAAAATTAGTAGTGAAGAGGATTAAAAATATTCATAGATTCACATTACACCCAAAAACAAATTCCCTCGGCCCAAACACAACCTTATCCCATTTAACCAAATCTGGCGCGGTTTCATCCATTAATGTTTTTATGATTTTGAAATATCATTTGATGCATACTGGAAGATAATTTAAAATACAAATACCTGGAATTCAAAGCAAAGGGCACAAAACAACACAACCTATTCGATCCACAATGAATCTCGAAAAGAATCTCATATTAGAAAGGAAAATAGATCCGACGGCATGCAATGAATAAATCTGAGAAAAAACAATTTAAGAAATTAAATAAAAAATAAGAAGAAAGCCTTAAATAAATTAGAAATAAGAGAGGGATTTACGCACCTTCTATTGAAAATGATCCTCATGTATTATTTGGAAAAAGATCTAGAGTAAGTTGCTGGCTATGCATATCCAAGAACTGAACTTGTACTAACTCAGTTGCTCGCTCATAAAGCAATCCGAGTCAACCCAGTTATCTCCATCTAGATCTTCCAAAACCCTGAGCCTAATTTATTAATCCAGTGATAAACTAAAAAACACAAACAATCAATTTCACCATTCCAGCAAACGCAAATTCATATCATTTGCAATAAAGATCGCAAAAATGAGGAGAAAAAAACTCGTAGTTTTGAAGTTGAAAAACCCAGTGAAACTAATTTGCATAATCGCCTTCGTTTTATTCATCATCATACAGATTATTTCAGCAATTCAGGTCATAAAAATATCCCCGTCAATGATTAACTCACCCAACCGCAAAATCCACACAATTAATCTCTCCAAAGGATCAAAAATCGACGAATTTGGAAAAAACAAAATTTATCTAAAAACAATTATATAAACCATTTCGCACAAAATCATCAAATTAACATTCCAATTGATAATAATACATAGATCTAGATAGAAATCATTAAAATAATTTGAATTAGAACATAGACCTTCATTTGAAAAATGGGTCAAAAAAATACATGAATCAGACTTAACTGATGTGGACCTCGCACTCGGACGAGTAGGCGTCGATCTCCTCGAGACGTTGCGAGGCCAGGTCGATTAAGCCCTTATTGGTCAATGCCTTGAGTAGGGTTTGGCACGACAGCCCAATCAGTTCCTGTCGATGCCCGTCCAGGTCGATTGCAGATAGCTTGGCGAATTGAGGAAAAGATGCGTCGGGGGCAGAACAGCGGGCGATTATGGCGAGGGAGGAGAGAGAGAGAGTGAGGGGGTTTGGTGATTTCCAGCGGCGAGAGGAGAGAGCAAAAAAAAACAAAGAAACCCTAGATTTTTAAGGTTAGGATAAAAATGAAAAAAAGTTCTATTTTATACCTAGGCTAAAAATCCCCAAAATGTAGCATATTAACCCGAACCATCATAAGCTGACAACTCAGCATCCGGACCTATAGAGTGATGACACATGTCATCCGGAGCAATGGCTAGTTGACACATATGCTAGGATGTCAACATCATTAACAAATAGGGTGGATACTTCTCATAATCTTCTCATAAATATAAAAATAAATTCTTAATAACTATTTAATAAATTTAAAAAAGCAAAAAAAAAAACAGTGAAAACTAAAATATTAAATATTATAATATGATACTAAATAAAGCTCAGAATTTAAAATCATAAAACATATATAATAAACTATTGTTTAAATTTATATATTATTTAATATATTTCAAAAATAAAAAACTTAAATATTACAAGTCGTTCAAAAATTATAAATAAAGTTAAACAAATATTTAATCATGAATAATTATTTTATATATTTAACAATGAACAATATAATATAAAATAAACTTTAAAATACTTTTAAATTAAAAATATAATAAAGTGTGATTAACTTCTAAATAATTATTTCACAAATCTGAAATAAGAAACAAAAAGAAATAATATAAAAAACAACCAAATAAAAATATAAGTGTTAAATAATAGAGGTTTTAGGTCACAGATTAATAAGGGTTTTTTTGTATATAAACTAAAAATATTATAATACAATAATAAATCATCTCAAGACTTAAGGCCAGAAAAGAAAATTATAATAAACTACTATTTATATAATTAATTAATCAATATTTAAAATAAAAAACTTAAAAATATTATATAATAAACAATATAGTTGTTTAAAATTATAAAGTAAGTTAGATAGAAAATAAATATTTAATCACAAATAATTATTTAAAATGCTAAAAATAAAATCATAATATAAATTTATAAAATACTATAAAATAAAGTTTTAAATACTTCTAAATTAGATTAAAACATAATAATGCGTGATTTAACATCTAATAATATTTCATAAACAAAAAAATAAAAAATAAAAAAAATTATAATAAAATACCAATTTTAAACAACAACGAGTACTACAAAAAAAAAGGTATTTTAAAATATGAGGTTACAGGCCATAAAATTATTTGAGAACTTTTGTACACAAAATATATAATATTGTAATATAGTACTAAATAAATCAAAACTTGAAATAAGAAAGGTTATATAATAAATATTGTATAAATTGATATAATTATTTAGTCAAATTTTAAAATAAAAATCTTAGAAATATTATAGAATAATAATATATATCATTAAAAAAATTATAAAAGTTAAATAAAGATAGAAATATAATTAAATAATTATTCGATTAAAATATAATAAAGTGTGATTATTTTCTGAATAATTATTTTATAAATTTGAAAAAGAAAAATATGAAAATTATAAAATAATACAAAATTAAAAAACTACAAAATAAACAAATAAATAAATATTACAAAAAATAAGTTTTAGGCTACAAGATTAATTGCAGATATTTTTAAATAAAATATAAAATATTATAATATAATACTAAACAAATCTCAAAACTTAAATTAGAAAAAATATATTATAAATATTATTTAAGTTTATATAATTATTTAATAAATTTGAAAAATATAAATCATAAAAATATTATTGAATAATAATATAAGTCGTTAAGAATTATAAAGTAAGTTAACAAATATAGAAAAATAATTTTTTAATCATACATAATTAATTAATATATTTAAAAATAAAAAATATGACATAAGTGTTATAAGATAATATAGAATAAATCTCAAAATACTTTTAAATTATATAAAAATATAATAAAGTGTGATAAACTTCAAAATAAATATAAGTTTTTATATTTTTATTATAAAATTTTGTAATTACTTATGTTTTTTTATTTTAAATTTTAAATAATTCTTTAAAAGTTCTTAATATTTTCACTAATTTTGTTAAGCTTATAGATTTATTTCACATGTTTTATATTTTTTATGATTTTTTCAATCTTCAAATTGAATAAGTATTTGTTATTTATTATAAATTTATATATTTATTTATCTGAATAGTTATATATTTTCAATAGTATTTTATAGTATTTATTTTACTTTTATCTTTTTTTCTCAATAATTACTAAGAACTTATTTATCGATTTGTATTTATTTAATTTAACTAATTAAAATTCTTTAGATTTGTTTGATATGTTTTATACTAAACTGGGTAAAAAAGCTCAATAAAGCTCATTTCTAGAGTTTCAAACAATATAAACAGTTACGAAATTTCATAATTTTTTAATATAATCTTAATATTTATTAAAAATTACTAGCAACAGGTAATATGAACCTGTAGATAAGTTTTGTTTGATAAAGGGATACTCGATACCCTACGTTGATCTCATGTTCAATTATAGACAACTGGTATGATATATTAAATGATAATTATATTAGTTTAAAAAACTGATAGGATATTAATATTATGATTTAATATCACTAATAATAATTATTTTAATTTTTGATATATTTTATTTGTCGGGCACCAATATATTATGATAGAAGTTGAGAATACGACATTTATAATCTTTTCGAATTATCAGTATATATTTTTATTTTTGTGACTATTAAAAGTTTTAAATAGTGTAATTTTATAATTTTCTTGTAACTTACGAGTTAACTTTATGTCAAATATCAAGAGTTAAAGAGTTGAAAATTATTTCGTGCAACAAGAACAATATCTTTTATAGCAATATATAAATATTTATCAAACTGATAATTAATTTATCAAAAAACGCGTAACATGTTGGTCTCAAACTAGTAAATATAATATATTATTATAAATTCTTGGGAAAATATAATAAACCTCCTGAACTATTTGATTTTTTACACTTTACAACATATAGTATTTTTTGTTACACTATACCATATACATTATGAGATTTTCGCACTTTATACTGTATGGACAATTTTACCCCTGGAAATATTAATGAAAATTACACTAAAACCCCCCACACCATGTGTTTTTTTTTTTTTTCAGTTTACCATATAACGTAATATTTTTTATACGTCACCAAAATAGTTCATTTTTATTATTTATTTTTTACATCTTATGTATTACCTACTAAAATTTAATAATTAGTAAATAAGCATTACAACATTTATTTTATATTAATAAAATTATTTATTTTAATTATTCATTTTATGATTATAATATTTATTTTTATATCAATATTATAATTGAAAAAAAAATCGAATTAAACTTATCATTTTGGTATCAAAATGAACACATAAAACAATAAATTAAAAGAAAATGAAATATTATGGTGAAATGTAATAAATATTAGGTTATATGCTAAATTGCAAAAAAAAAAAAAAAACAAAAAAAAACGTATAATCTAGGGGATTTAATGCCATTTTTACCGGATATCTTAAGAGATATAATTGTTTATATACATTAAAGTGTAAAAATCATATATTTTATATAGTAAAATGTAACAAAAAAATAATTTACACGGTAAATAGAACGTATTGATTTGACCCCATAAGCGAGACCAAGCATGTTGCCGCCAGAAGCCCGTATTTCTTCTAAAGAATCTTCTAATTGTTACAGAGCAACTTATGATACATAAATGAGATCAAATTGGGATCAAACCCGCATTTTATTACTTAACCTTAGGTTAAATTTATTTGATAAAAGGGGAAAAAATTAACCGGGACAGAAGCAATTTGTTAAACTTTACATCCGTCCCAAGATATCATTTCTAATACATCAGTGGGGCACGCTCGGACACTGTTCACTTTTATCTTAAAAAAGAAATCAAGCAACTTGTATTCAAATTATACAAAAAATAAATTAAAAAATAGATGGAAATAAATTGCATCCAATAGGATTTGAACCTATACCAAAGGTTTAGAAGACCTATTTCCTATCCATTATTAGACAATGGACGCTGTTCAATAAAAACAAATAGTTGAAGGGGTCTAGCGTATTTTCCACTGGTTTCTTTGAATACTGCTTGTAACTTAACTTTACATTTTAGTCAAACAATCTAATTCCACGCATTCTCGCTTTAACGCAATCAACTACACAAATCACCCTTACAAAAATTCCATTGGTTGAACCAACGCACAGATCAAATTACATATCGACAAACAATGCCATAGCAAAAAGTTCGACGACGACTCACACGACCCGACCCCCACACTCTCTCATTCTGTTAAGCACACAAACCAAATCAACGGATCTCGCCCCACCGCTATGCCGTTCTCCTCCCGCCGCGGTGCCGGCGGCTGGGCGCAATCCATCCTTCCGACCGCCAAATCCGCTGTCAAACAGCCGCGTAAGCCGCGTAAGCGCACCACCGCCGCCTTTCGAGACTTCGTCATCTCAAACTTCTTCACAATCGGCCTCTGCATCACTCTCATTTTCTTCCTCTTCATCCTCTTCCGCTTCGCCGCTGTGCCTAAACCCCTACAGTTCCGCTCCTCCTCGTCCCGAACTCGCTCCGCCCGGCCGCGCAAGCCTGTCATCCACAAGTCTCCAAACGATACCATTTTGGCGTCCGCCGTGGATGTTACTACCAAGGAGCTCTACGATAAGATCCAATTCGTGGATGAGGATGGCGGCCCGTGGAAGCAGGGGTGGCGCGTGAGTTACAAGGGGAATGAGTGGGATGAGGAGAAATTGAAGATTTTCGTGGTGCCACATTCGCATAATGATCCGGGCTGGAAACTCACTGTTGACGAGTATTATGATCGGCAGTCGAGGCATATCCTTGATACCATTGTCGAAACTCTTTCGAAGGTAAAACCTCGTCCTGAGTTAAGCTCTGGACTAGACTTATTGTTTTGGCAATCGATTTGTAGTTTGTGTTCATTGGGCCAAATGTTACACTGAAATTATTCAAATTATGCGATTGTAACTCTTTGATGTCTTTGGATCCTAGGGTTTTAGGGTGGAATGAAATTGATAGAAATGGTATTGGTAATTAAATCGTRCTGTTATTGGAGGTTGTAACAAAAAACACATAGTGCTGATTTCCAGTTTCGATGCTTTGAAATGAGTCTATAACGACCACTTTTTAACTTTTAACCTTGATGGCTACTGGTTAACACTAAGTGATTTTGTAGATTTAGACTTATTGGTTGGAGTTGTATGTAGGATAATCGACGAAAGTTTATATGGGAAGAGATGTCTTATTTGGAGAGATGGTGGAGGGATGCTTCAGATGTGAAAAAGGAATCYTTCATCAATTTAGTGCAGAATGGACAGCTAGAAATTGTTGGAGGCGGATGGGTGATGAATGATGAGGTAATATGAATTCCTTTCTTCTCTCTGGCGATTAATCCATGGACTTCTRTTGCATCTGYGTTTTTGAATTCATGTAATTGAGTTTGACCTATCTGAGTTTAGCTATTTGCAGAACTTTGATTTATAGTGTTAAGACACTCTATAATGTTGATTGCATTTTTTTTTTAACCAAGCTGCATTATTCCCTAAACAAATCACATTGCACTTTGAGATTTAATTCATTGATAAAACTATGAAAGACTGTTTCAGTCATAATGCRTATATAATGTGTTCTACCTTTTTATATTTATTTATTTTTATGATTTTGGGCGGCTTAAACTTACTGGTTTGTTCTGTCTACAGGCTAATTCACATTACTTTGCTATCATTGAACAGGTAAATATGCAATTTATTTGTTCTTTCTACTTTGGAATATTTACCGAATTGATTCTAGCATTCTGCGTCAGGTGAATCTAGGTTTTGATTAAACATAAATAACTGGAACGGGTGTTGCTTGCTAATCTCCTATGTCAACWTCCGATATGAATATTAGTCATTTTCAAAACTCATTGCATTTTTATCCCTTCCTTGTAGTACTTCACTAAATTAGAATAACCTGAGGTGCAAAAATATCTGATATACCTAATCATAAAACTTTATATATTTATTTTGAATCATGTCTGAGTGCTGGAAATTCAGCTCACGTGCTCTTTCTGAAGTCCTCTGTCGTGTGTATAGTTTTTTTTAATTCTAATTAACATTAAAAAGGATAGACTTTGTGTATTCTTGAGGCATGATATTCGTCCCAAGGTGTTGTTTAGTATGTTAGTTTTTTTTGTTGTTTTTTTGCAGCAGCTCATATAGTTTTGGACTTTCACCTGCATCTCTTGTTATGAGGCATGTCTGTTACTGTTATGTGTATATCATGAAACACTAGCCCTGCCTATTTGCATACGTGAAATGAATATTGTTATAGGCTCTATTTTTTTATTTATTGCTTATGTTATTGAGTATTTAAATTATATGGCTCAGATTACCGAAGGAAACTTGTGGTTGAATGAAACCGTTGGCGTTATTCCTCGTAATTCTTGGTCAATAGATCCATTTGGCTATTCATCGACCATGGCTTATCTTCTYCGTCGCATGGGTTTCGAGAATATGCTTATACAGAGAACACATTATGAGTTGAAGAAAGAGTTGGCATGGCATAAGAAACTGGAGTATGTATGGAGGCAGAGCTGGGATACTGAGGAAACAACCGATATCTTTGTCCACATGATGCCTTTCTATTCTTACGATATTCCACATACTTGCGGACCCGAGCCTGCCGTTTGTTGCCAGTTCGACTTTGCTCGAATGCGTGGATTTGTTTACGAGCGTTGTCCCTGGGGAGAACATCCCGTGGAGACTGACCAAGAAAACGTGAAGGAGAGGTCACTTAAATTATTGGATCAGTATCGTAAGAAATCAACGCTTTACCGAACGAACACACTTCTCGTTCCCCTCGGTGATGATTTCCGATACATCAGCATTGACGAAGCTGAAGCTCAGTTCAGGAATTATCAGTTATTATTCGATTATATTAATTCTGATCCTAGCTTGAACGCCGAAGCTAAATTTGGTACTTTGGATGACTATTTCCGTACTCTGCGTGACGAGGCTGATAGAATAAATTATTCGCTTACTGATGAAATTGGCTCTGGTGAGATCGGAGGGTTTCCTTCTTTATCGGGTGATTTTTTCACCTATGCCGATAGAAATCAAGATTATTGGAGCGGATATTATGTCTCGAGGCCTTTCTTCAAGGCTGTTGACCGTGTATTGGAGCAAACACTTCGTGGTGCAGAAATGATGATGGCTTTTCTGTTAGGGTATTGCCAGAAAGCACAATGCGAGAAGTTTCCTTCTAGTTTTTCGTACAAGCTAACTTCTGCTCGACGAAACTTAGCTCTTTTCCAGCATCAYGATGGCGTGACTGGTACAGCTAAGGATCACGTGGTAGAAGACTATGGGACACGGATGCATTTGGCTTTACAAGACTTGCAGATTTTTATGTCCAAGGCTGTTGAGGTTCTGCTCGGGATTCGTCACGAAAAAAAYGATCTARWCCCAGCTAATTTTGARCCGGCACAAACGAGATCCAGATACGATGCTCAGCCCGTGCACAAAGCGATTAGTGCTCGTGAAGGTAYTRTTCAGACAGTGGTCCTTTTTAACCCACTGGAGCAAACAAGAAACGAGGTGGTGATGGTGATTGTTGAAAGACCAGACGTTACGGTATTGGACTCAAACTGGACATGTGTCAAGAGCCAGATATCACCCGAACTTCGTCATGATAAAACCACAATATTTACTGGAAAACACCGTCTTTATTGGAAATCCTCTGTTCCTGCTATGGGCTTGCAGACTTATTACGTCGCTAACGGGTTCGTTGGATGCGAGAAGGCCAAACCAGCAAGTCTGAAAATTTTCACGCCATCCAAGCAGCTTTCTTGCCCCATCCATTACGCTTGCGCTAATTTAGAAAGCGACACGGTCGAAATCAGCAATCAACATCACACGCTCACATTTAACGTTGGCCACGGCTTGTTGCAGAAAATAAGCCGCAAGGATGGTCCAGTAAACGTTGCCGGCGAAGAAATAGGTATGTACTCCAGCACGGAAAGTGGGGCCTACCTCTTCAAACCAAACGGCGATGCTGAGCCTATCACCAAACCTGACGGAGAAATGGTGGTATCGGAGGGCCATTTGGTCCGAGAAGTTTACTCTTATCCGAAAACAGCGTGGGATAAATCTCCAATTTCCCACAGCACGCGTGTATATAACTGCGAAAATACCATACAGGAATTTGTCATCGAGAAAGAGTATCACGTCGAGCTTATCGGGCACGATTTCGACGATCGAGAATTGATAGCTAGATATAAAACCAACGTTGACAACGGGAGAATATTTTACTCCGATCTGAACGGCTACCAAACGAGCCGTAGGGAAACTTACGACAAAATACCCCTGCAGGGAAATTACTATCCAATGCCGTCTCTTGCGTTCATGCAAGGCTCGGACGGTGAACGATTTTCCGTTCACTCTAAGCAGTCGTTGGGCGTGGCAAGCTTGAAAAACGGGTGGTTGGAGATAATGCTCGACCGTCGACTAGTGAGAGACGATGGGCGTGGCCTGGGCCAAGGCGTTATGGATAACCGGCCGATGAACGTGGTTTTCCACATCACGGTCGAGTCTAATGCCTCGTCGACTTTAAAAAATCCCGCTTCGAGCCCCCGTCCTCTGAGCCCTTCTCTTCTCTCTCATCTGGTCGGGGCCCACTTGAACTATCCGATACACTTGTTTATTGCTAAAACCCCTCAGTCGATATCCGTGCAGCCACCGCCGAGATTGTTTGCTCCATTGGTGGCTTCGTCTTTGCCTTGTGATTTGCACGTCGTGAGCTTTAAGGTCCCTCGACCGTTGAAGTACTCTCAGCAGCAGAGTGGGGAACCGAGATTTGCGCTCGTTTTGCATAGGCGGGGTTGGGATTCATCGTATGGTGGTCGGAAAGAAAGGTCACTGTGTTCGACTATTACCGATGAGCCGATCAATTTGTTTGATATGTTCAAAGGGCTTGCGGTTACGAATGCGAAAGCAACTTCGTTAAATCTTTTACATGAAGAAACGGACGTGCTCGGATATAGTGAGCATTTTGGAGCTGGTGCTTTGGAAGGGCATATTGTTATATCTCCAATGGAAATCCAGGCTTACAAATTTGCAATTACAGCCGCGTGAATGAATATTTGTGTCGACTTGTTATAGAATGAGTTTTAACTGTTATGAGAGAAATAGAAACCTTGACGTGTGAAGTCGAGATGAAGTTGAAGATCTTTTTTCGGCACGAGCTCCTGAAATTTTGTAGATATAGCTACTACTCGGTTCTGTTGGGTTTGGGGGGATGTGTTATATCCTAACGTGCTTGAGGATTGATGACGCTGACCTTGTTCAGTATGATGTCGCTTTCGAGAAGAGCGAATAAATCACGGTTCTGTCAGTTTGGGTACTCCTTGCATAACTACAGTAATGGCATGGTATTTTACAGTGGCTGGATGTTTTACTTCAGATGATAGTTTAAAGAATCTAATAGATGATTAGAAATGTGATATATTCCAGTGTGGATATCGTTTCTTTTTTCTGAGTATATGATTTCGAACTACATACGCTTATTGCATAAAAATCTTATAGACAAATGATTGATTAGATTAAAAAACAGTGTGTGCCCCTATTAATTTAAGATTAAATATCCCATGGAAAGTTCAAACTGAAAATATATTTCTTTGGAAATTAGCTTTTTTAAGCAAACTGGATCACGTTCTTAAAATCACATCCACAAGAATGCAACCTTAAAATTTAAGCTATTCATTCTCACTTTTACAAAATTTAGCCGATGTACCATTTCCCAATGACATGTTCTCAAACTGACGTAGAAAATCTTCTTGCCAAAACTCCATTTCTGTATAATTACACTTTCGAAAATGCAATTTATGTTAGGCTTTTCTGGAAACTCTGCTTCAATAACTTCACAGGATGACCTCTTCCTGTACACTTAAGTTGATAATCTTATTTTGAAGAACTATGCTGTTGGTCACCACCACTTCGTCTTCGACAATAACTGATTCACCTGAATCATAGACGTGATAAATTAAATGTCACTCTTGGAATAAAGAAATTTGATGTCAAAAAAATCGAAATTGCATACCCAATATAGTTATTCCAAGCTTTGTGGTGTAGTCTCCATCAGCCTGAATCAGTGCAACAATTAAGCCACAACAACGTAGGAACTTTTTTTTTTTTTTTTTTTAATTATTATATAACTTTCTACAAGCAGGGTATAATAACTACACAAAGTCAGCACAAAGAGGGATAAAATTCTAATATTCCGAATGTTAGTAACTGCATTACATTTCATTTTTCCACAATGGAATTTCATATTCCTAATGAGGCATTGTATTTTTTATTGGAGGTGAAAAAAAAGGCTCTTGATAATTATTAGGCAAACAAATTTTTAGAAATCTACCTGAACTCGAGACCATCTCCCAAGAGATGACTTCCATCCGACAACAGCATGCATAACAACAGCATTTTCCTGTGGCAGAGAAAAATGATCAAGACTAAATTTATTAAAATAATATTATTATGAACTTTTTTTTTTTTCTGGATTAACATAATACCTTTATTTCTACATCATCTAGCACAATGCAATTCGTAAGTCTCACACCAGCAGCTATACGAACATTTGCTGATATCGAAACATTGGGTCCAATCTATGCACACACGAGAGGAAAATTAATGTGATGGGGCGCAGATCAACAACAAAGGTTATAAGAGATTACAAAAAAATGATGTTTGGATATGTCTAATAAATGTGAGGGGGTAACTATAATATGTTTACAACTGTAAGGGAATAAAGTGTATTACATAAACAAACCTCAAGAGGGTTTTCTTAATTTTCAAAAACCTCTTTTTTTGTAATAGCCCAAACCTCAGGGGGTTATTTGTAATTATCCTTTAATGAAACTACCTTTGCAGTTGGATGTACTTTTGCGGATGGATGAATATAGACATCTCCAACAACTGTAGCTTTCCTCTTCCCATCTCCAGTGGCCAGCAGTTGTGGAGAGGTTAATCGGAACTGAGCGAGATATAAAGCAGAACACTTTATAGACATTCTGACAAGTGTTTAGATACGAGTCAGCCAAGATGGCTCAAGGTCCATACAAAATAAATAAAACGATATATAAGGACTAAATTACCCTGGGGTCTTGATTTGTTCCCAAAAGTCCATGGTCTCATATGTATACAATTGCTTCTTACCAGCAAGAGGAGACAAAATATCTTGGTCCAACCTTACGAAATCTTTAGGAAGAGACCTAAATGAAACATGGGATTAAAATGAAGCTGGATTTCAAGATCAAATAAACATACAGAAACTGGAAAAAAAAAAAACATGTAATGCATAACAAGATACCTTGTTGCGAATTGCTGGGATTCATAGCTAGTTACATGGCGTATATCAGCTGCAACAAACAAAAAAATGGAATAAAAATATTAAATAGGTATCATACTCATGAGTAAATAAAATAGGCATTCACAAATTGTAGACCGTGGTGTAATAAGATTATAACTAATTGATCAAGTAACATAGCCACGCGATAATTTCAACGCAATACAATTCCTTGAAATACAAAATTGTTGTGAAGTTGACATGATTTTTATTAAAAAAGGGTTCCTAGGTTGTGGTATTCTTAAATGAGTCATAAAATGAAAAGGGATAAGTACAAGAAATACCCACGAGGTTTGACCTATCTACAGAAAAAAAACAGCTAACTTTTGAAATTACAAAAATAAAAAAATAATAAGTTTTTTATAATTTGAAGGGGTTTTTGAAATGCTCGGGGGTCGTTATTGTAATAATGAAAGTTAGCTGTTGTTTTTTGTAATTAGAACAAACTTCAAGGGTACTTTTTGTAATTAACCCAAATTAAAAATAGAATGATGACGAAAAAGCATTAACCTCTGTCCTCCCTGAGCATAAATACCTCCTGGATGACGCTAAAGATTTTAGGTGTGAAGACGTAAACACCACAGTTAATCAGATCACTCACCTATTATTCCAATAAAAAGGATAAACGGTTGATAGGCCAAAAGAAGGAACCAATGTAGTCAATTTCTAAATTAATATGTATCAATATGTGCTTCGTTACTTTTCATACATACAAACGTTTCAGGTTTTTCAGTGTAATGCAACAGTTCCTTGGTTATTGGGTCCGCAACCAACTCACCAAACTGGTTGGCTGACTCAGCGGAAACCTACATTAAACAATCAAAGAGCTTGGCATGAAAATTAATTTTTGGGAAAAAAAAAAGGAGAAAAGACGGGAATAAAAATGAAAATATTCTCATTTAATTAAAAATGTCAACTCAAAAATTAAAAACACTTTCTGAAAGGAAAAACTTACTTTAATAACTAACAATGTGCCGATCCCGCCATACATTTTATGGGCCTCTGCATAATATCACAAATTCCAGTTATAAGATTCCATAAACGACGTTAGTAAAAATAAAAAAATACTCACGGTATAGCAATAATGATTACCTAACATGTTAGGCAGTGGGAAGTTGCAGCAGATATCACAATTCAACAGAAAAATATGCGACTGCGTGAACCAAAAGTGTACGATTTTATTTACGGTAGATAAATTTTTTTTACAAAAATTAATAAAGAGCAAAAAAACCATACAGGGGACTCTTCCATGATTTGATCCCTGAAATAATAAAGGCCACCTGCTGAACCATGTGGTTTATCTTCCTTCAAATATCTGAAAATTTTAACAAGAAAAAAAGGCTAAAGAAATGGATAAACACAACAAAATAGGTGTTATAAAGCTCAAAATGGTAAACACATGAAAAGACAAAACAACATAATAAAGGAAAAAGCGCCGCATGAGTTGACCTGACAGGAACTCTGAGCTCGTTCGATATAGATGATACATACAATGCGAATTCACGCTCCTCATAGAGCCCAATAAGAAATATTTGCACCAGGTTGGATATCTGCATATCAGCAACATCTAATAAATGCCAGACAATATTTGTATATTCCAATTGTCATATCAATGCCGAAACAATATCATAAACCAAAGATCCAATTTCAGTGCCAATTGTGTAAAATCCCCAAATTCTCAAATTAATCAAATGAAATATTACATTGACAAAGCAATAAATGAATCTGGCCAAATATAGTCAAATGAAAATAAAACTAAATGAAAATACCCTTTTGCAAGCGGAGATGGGGTGATGAACAATTGGCTGACCAGCGAGAGGAAATAAAGGCTCTGGAGTATTAAAAGAAAGCGGCCGGAATCGAGTTCCTGAACAAAATGAGGATACTTAAATTAAGAATAAAATTGTTTGATTGGAATGAGATTGAAGAAAAACAAAATGAATGAGTAAATTTGAACCTATAGTTGGGCCGCCGACCAAGATAACTGCGACCACCTTTTCCTCCGTGTTCTCCATTTCTTCAGGCGACCGGTAGAATTCAAACTCTCTGTTAAACCCTAAAAAACGCAGCTAGCTATGCTGATGCAAGATTTTTGAGAGTGCAGTTAAAAGTGAGATCGACTTTCGAATTGCGATTCCGTTACCAAAAGATGAACGACGTCGTACTCGTCCTTTGAGTTGGCCAGTATGCTTTTCCCTCTGAATTTTAATAGCGCGGATTAATGATTTATGTATTAAGTTTAAAAAAAAAAAAACAATTATCTAAGTACCTTGAATCCAACATCCACCATATTTATTAATATTATTAACATCTTAATCTATGTGTTAACTAAAAATTGTTTCGAATGACATATATCATCTTGTGATAGTTCCAGAAACTAATATGTCACATGTGATCTTTCGAGTTAATTAAGTCTCATTCAATTTTTTGTCCAAATATAAATAAGATTTTTTTATTCATTTCTAACCCTACATAAAAAATTAGGGTTTCTCTCAACTCCAGTCGCTCCTCTGTCGTCACCACACAAAATTCATTCATCTACTTCTTTCGCTTTCTTAACTTCAAAAAAAATCACAATTTTTAGAGTTTCTCTCAACTCCGGTCGTTCCTCTGTCGTCACCACACAAAATTTTGTTTATCTACTTCTTTTCCTTTCTTATCTTCAAAAAGAAATCACAAATTTTCTTGAAGATGGCTTATGCGTTGGTACCTAAATTCTTCAAAATTATTTCCAAATCAAAGAGTACTTACTTGGTACCTTAAATTCATTTTTTTTTTAATTTCTCGATCCTTTTTTTTGATCATGTAAAGCTCTAATAAAACTTAAATTGCGTGGTGAATTGTATTTTTCTTGGCAGAACTTTGTTGAGAATCCACTACCCAAATCGAATTCATTGGAGGTATCGATCCACTTCCATTTATTTATTTTTGCAGAACCTCTCTCTCTCTCTCTCTCTCTCTCTCTCTTTATATATATATATATATATACACACACACACCAATCTTTACTTAATAACAATCATTTGATCAAAAGTTGGTTACAAATATTGGTAAATTGATGGATGTAAATGCAGGGGGTGGGGGACATGGTACCTTCACGACACCGTAGTCATTTTCTACACACACACACACACACTAGTTTAACACCTGTGTGTTACACGGGATTTATCAAAAGATAAATATAAAAAATATTTATGATCATTATAGATTTTCTAAATTTAGAAATAAGAAAAATTCAAAAGATATCTTATATCGTGTCTTCTAAAAATAGCTAGTTCCTATTTATTAAGTATTATTTTTTATTGTTAAATAAATTTTATTTTAATGTTTAGATTAAATTCGTTAATAATTTCATATTTACATACGTAAATAAATTCAACTTGTTACATGCTCAACGCGTGTCTAATTTATATTAATTAATTATTATTAAGTATCTTTATATTTTAATATTTAAATTAAATTCTATAATAATACATACTTAGAGCAAGTTAAAAGATATTATATTCTCAACCAGCGTCGAATTGTACTGGTATCTAGTTAATATTTATTAATTATTATTATATAAATTTATATTTTTGTATTTAAATTGGATTCGTTAATAATATTTAGTTACATATTTAGATTATTATAAGTAAATCGTAATTCAATTATATTTTAATTCCTAAGAATAAAAATAATTTAACTTTTATTCTTAATACAACATATTTAGGTTACTAATAAATAATTAAATTTCTTTGTAATTAATATTATCTTATAAGTAAATTATCTTTTAATTAATATAAGTAATTTGATTTCTTTTCTAATTATATATGACTTATTATATATTTATATTAGAAGAATAAAAGAAAATATTGAATTAGACAAAATATAATCAAAAAAAAATATTAAATTAGGTATATATATATATATGGGTGGGTTCACATGAGAACCAATCCCTGTGTGGGAACTAGGAACCTGCTAAATTACATAGTATGTGATGCTATTTATGAATCATGTACATGCTAATAAGATAATAGTAAAAATCAAGGGAACATAAAAATAGCAATGTGAAAATATAAATAGCATTTCACATTATTTAAATTAACATCATATATAATTTAATATAGCGGTTCCTAAAGTTCCCACACAGGGATTTGGTTCTCACATGATTCTAATCTTATATATATATATATTAGTTTTTTTTCGAATTTTACGTTTAATGTATTGTCGAATAATCTGTAACGCCCAAGTTTTTATTTTCTTATTATGTCGAGCCCAATTTTTTTTTTATATTCTATTGTTTCAATTACACTAAGCTCACTATTAAAGTCCAATTTAATTATTTTCTACTAACTTTAATTGATTTAAGAAATTCTATTTAATAGGATTTATAAAACGATTGTAAATTCTATTATATACCTAAATTTTAAAGACTATTATATTGTAGTTTTATTCTATGTAAATTATCTTAAATTATTTTAAAATCTTACTATAATCAAATTTATAGATTTTAGTTTTAAAATAATTTCAATTTCTAAAATTATTATAATTTATTTATATTATAGTTATTTATTTTATAATTTAAATTCGTCTATTGGGTCGATTATTTTTGGACTTTAAAAACGAGCCCAATGACTAGCCTGAATCCCCTAAACCCAAGCCCTAACTTTCCGAAATTTAGTTCTATGCTCGGTTTATATAAACAATACCAAACCACCCAATTTTTCACAAGGTTTTTCTACATTCGGCCGCAAGCAAGGTAAAAATCTATTTCTTTTTATTTTTTATTTTTATTTTTTTTATTTCTGAATTATTTTGTTTTCAAAGAGCAATCCAAACCCTGAAATCCCAAGTTCCGGCAGCCACCACAACCGGATCGACTGCGAGTTTTCCCATGCCACAAACCCAACAGCCACAGCAACTCCAAGACGGGCCGTCGACCGGAATTGAACCGCAGCCGGACCGCCACCCTGCTCGTCAAACCACCACGCTGCCGGAGGTTCCTCCACCTTGTCAAGATTTCACAAATCGGACGCTCAAAATTGCTCATAGTACATGACCAAACAAGAATCGAAAGAGGTCTTTATTATGGGTTGTAATGTTGGCTCTTTGGTAAGGTATGGAATATATGGATATAGTGGCTAACACACGATCAAACGTGATCAATAACACACAAAATCCTAATTTCTAAAACCCGAAGCTTATAATCGCTTCACCTTTCCCAATTTACCAATCTCTCATTCGAAACCCTTTCTTTGCCCACATTTCCCGACTTTTATTTCACAACACTTAGAAGCTTTTTGAATTTGCTTCTTTTTACTAAACTTAGCCTTTTTGAATTAGGCTTTTCACTTGAACGCACGCTTTATCACTTTTCGTGATTTGTGTTGGAGTATTATTCTTTTTTTTTTTTTTTGTGTATAAGCAACTCAAAACCCGAAACCCACAATCAATTTCCCTCACATTTATCGTTAACTAACAATAAACTCTCTCACCTCTCAATTATGAAGTTACAAGAGCTAAATCGAGTTCGGCTAACAAGAAACGGGATAAAGGCTCAAGGGGGTTCATTTGGGATTTTAAAGTAGCTTATATATATGAATATGGTCGGAAACAAGGGTGATATATGTGCCTCGAGGTCATTTTCAAATTCAATCATGTACGAGCAAAATCAAACCTCCTCAATGTAATTTCCATAAAAATGCAAGCAAGCCGATAAATCATACAAGGCTACTCACTAGTTTGCACCGAATTTGGGAGCGAAATCAAAAGAGTTTTTAGAGCTTTGCAATCTTTTCACGAGAAAATGTTGATTATATATATATATAGGCGGGTTTGGACGAAGCACAAAAATTCAACCCCTCACACAAGAGGCCATAAACATGCAAAAACTCCACAAGTAAAATATTCAAACTTTCAAGCACGTGGAGTTGCTTAAACATGTAATAAACACACAAAAGACACAAAAATCGACTCAACCATATAAAAGCGCAAATAGTAAGCGTCACTTCGCCAAGGCTCGAGTTAAGAACAACAAATCATGCTTGATAAAACCGGGACCCTAACCACCTACCCACCCTGTAACGCCCAAGTTTTTATTTTCTTTATTATTTTGAGCCCAATTTTTTTTTTATTTATTTTATTTTAATTCTAATTTTATAGTTTATTATTTCTAATCCAATAAGCCCTTTTATTCAAATCCAATTACATTATTTTTATTTTATTCTATTTTCAAGCACAAGCATCTACATTCATTTTCACGAAACGACATTCAAGTGAGTGATTCTAAACTATTTTCAAAACTATGTTTGTCTATGTTAAATGCAATTATATGAATTATATATGTCTCAATGCAACATTCCATAGTAGCTTTCGAGCTAAAACCATGATAGTGTGTTGTAGCTATTCATTTATGATTTATATGATTTCTGCTTAACATTGCCGAACGTGTTCTATGTTTGTCTATGTTAAATGCGATTGTGATGAATTATCTATGTCTCAATGCAACATTCCATAGTAGCTTTCGAGCTAAAACCATGATAGTGTGTTGTAGCCATTCATTTATGATTTATATGATTTCTTCTTAACATTGCCGAACGTGTTCTATGTTTGACTATGTTAAATGCGATTGTATGAATTATCTATGTCTCAATGCAACATTCCATAGTAGCTTTCGGGCTAAAACAACAGTAGCTTTTCGGGCTAAAACAACAGTAGCTTTCGAGCTAAATCTATGGTTGGCCAACATCTATGAACGACTGACAGTGTGTTGTAGCTATTCATTTATGGTTTGTATGATTCGTGTTTAATATTGACAAACAAATCCCCACTGAGCGAGTTGAAAGCTCACACCCATTTCTATCAAACTTTTCAGGTTGAGGAGTTGGATGTGGTACGAGGCGGTGGATGCGAAGATGTTATTTTCAATGCTATTTTATTTTCTTCTCTATGGATTGGTATCTTTAGTTTTTTGTCAAGTTTAAAACAAGATTGAGACTTGTGTTTCTGTTTAAACTTCTTGAATAGTCGAGTACTACTATTTGATGCGATGAGTGAATCTCCTATTTTAAATTAATGTTAAGTTTTATTCACGCTTCCGCTCGAATTTATTGTGATTGGGATTTATTGAAAACTCACGCCCTTGTTTTTGGAAGTCTTAATTATGAAAAAA
>BMAC01000377.1:895290-924363 GCA_014905375.1 Phtheirospermum japonicum
GCCAGAATCGAAAGCCATCCACAAACCCGAATGAGTTTCCGACAAGCCAACCAAGTCCCCACAAAGCCAAACCCACAACCCGAACAACCATAGCAACAACCGCTCGATCGCGGCTCTCACCCGGAGGACCGAGACCCAAAATTCAAACACTACCGCAGCCATCAAATCCCCCGAACCAAACCGGCAGACAACCATCAACCACCACCAACACAGCCACCATCGCCACCGCTAAGCCACGACAGCCCGATTCCAGCCCAATCACCACCGATTGGCTGCCAACCCGAACCACCGCCGACCACAGGTCCATCACCGATCGATAGGCACCAATACGAAACACATCCCAAATATGAATTATCTATGTCTCAATGCAACATTCCATAGTAGCTTTCGAGCTAAAACAATGATAGTGTGTTGTAGCCATTCATTTATGATTTATATGGTTTCTTCTTAACATTGCCGAACGTGTTCTATGTTTGACTATGTTAAATGCGATTGTATGAATTATCTATGTCTCAATGCAACATTCCATAGTAGCTTTCGGGCTAAAACAACAGTAGCTTTCAAGCTAAACAACAGTAGCTTTCGGGCTAAAACAACAGTAGCTTTCGGGCTAAAACAACAGTAGCTTTCGAGCTAAATCTATGGTTGGCCAACATCTATGAACGACTAACAGTATGTTGTAGCTATTCATTTATGGTTTGTATGATTTTTGTTTAATATTGACAAACAAATCCCCACTGAGCGAGTTGAAAGCTCATACCCATTTTTATCAAACTTTTCAGGTTGAGGAGTTGGACGTGGTACGAGGCGGTGGATGCGAAGATGTTATTTTCAATGCTATTTTATTTTCTTCTCTATGGATTGGTATCTTTAGTTTTTGTCAAGTTTAAAAACAAGATTGAGACTTGTGTTTTTGTTTAAGCTTCTTGAATAGTCGAGTACTACTATTTGATGCGATGAGTGAATCTCCTATTTTAAATTAATGTTAAGTTTTATTCACGCTTCCGCTCAAATTTATTGTGATTGGGATTTATTGAAAACTCATGCCCTTGTTCTTAGAAGTTTTAATTATGAAAAAAATCAAGTTTTACACTTTTCGAAAATGGGGCGTGACATAATCTTTTTGGCAGCACTTCATTGAGGATCCGACCCACATCAAAATCATTGAAGCTATTGATTAAACATATTTTATCGATCCACTTTCATTGAATTTAGGTTTGTTGCTGATTCTATATTTTGATTCATTGAGGATATTGTGTTGTCGAATTTTGGTTCGATTTAATTGAAGGATTTGGGATTGTGTATTCAAAATTATGTAATTATTTTATTCAGAATTGTGTATTGTCGAAATCTGGTTAGTTGATGATTCAGAAATTCGGTTCGTTGAGATTTCTGTAATGTCAAGTTTCCACATCGAATCCTTGGAAGGACTTAGAATTGTGTCTATTTATTTTAGTTTTATAACTGTGTATTTATCGGTTCTTTGAGGATTCTGAATTGATTTGTTGAGTATTCTGAATTGGTACTTTATTTAGTGAATGTTCAAATATTCCATTCAAAAATCTCCATGGTGTGTTGCCCATTTGAACATTGTTTTTTAATTTATTTTGTGTATCTAATTTTCCTAGAAATGTTAATAATGGGTTGTCATGGTTGTTCATTAATAAATATTATTGATTAGTATTATCGGAATTCAAGTGATTGTATGATCAGTGTGTTTTACCTTATGAAACTAAAAGAAAACGAAAGTAAAACAAGTATTTCGAATGCCTAATGCGTTTGCCATATTGAAATTGCAAACAATAACTAAAATAAGCAATAAAAAGAAAAGAAACAATAAAGTACAATCAATGAAACCTAAGGTACAACTATGCATGCATGATCATGAAATCTAAATAATGCGAATCAACGAAATCCGAAATCACCATTGAAAAGAGCAATGAAAGTTGACGTGAAAGTTAAAATCTTTATAAAAAAATAACTAGAAACAAGGAGTAGATCTAGGAATCAAAATTAAACCATGCATGAAAATAAAAACCAAAATAAAGCATAAGAAATACTTAAAATAAAAACGATCAAGGACCCAATCTATGATCAAGGTGAGTCACTTACCTAGATTCCATAAACCAAATCATAAATCTAACAACAAATCTAAGAACTAAGACAAAATGCATAAATTGAAAAACAAGCATGAAATTGAAAAATAAGGAAAAAATTAAGAAAAGCTTAGTTGAATTAAGAAAAAGAGTCACAAACTTGATGAAATTACAATCCAAATTACATCCAAATGATGGCTTGAATTCTTCTTGAGCTAACAAGCCCAAAGAAAAGCTTGAAAATAAAATCTAAAAGCTAGAGGGGATTTAGACTCCAAAATAAAGGTCCATTTGGCTTGGTATTATCGGAAATCGATTCGAATGTAAGATTCAATGTGTTTGTAGCTTTGGAAATTAAAAGAAAATGAAAATAAAGCAATTAAACTAACTAAACTAAGCTAGAAATGAAATTGCATGTTGGTCGTATGCCTCATCGTATGCCTCGAATATGAAGATGCAAGCAACAATGAAAATTAAGCAAAAACAAGCAACGTTTCACCAAGTACAAGCATGAAAGCTCAAGGTACAACCATGCTTGCATGAACATAAAAACTTGAATAATGGGAAAATGCAAGCAACAATGAAAATTAACCAAAAACAAGCAATGTTTCACCAAGTACAAGCATGAAAGCTCAAGGTACAACCATGCTTGCATGAACATAAAAACTTGAATAATGCAAATTGACAAAAATCGAAAGCATGAATAGAAAGAGAAATGATAATTGACGTCAAAGTTTAAAACTTTACGAGAAACAACAAGCAACAAAATATAGATCTAAAATTTAGCATGAAACAATGCATGAAAATAAAATCCTAAATAAGGCATATGAGATACTTAAAATAAAAACGATCCATGACTCGATCTATGATCTAGACGTGTCACTCATCTAGATTCCATTGACGATTCACAAGATCAAATAAGAAATCAAAGAGCTAAGGCAAAAAGCATAAAATTGAAGAATATGCATGAAATTGAATAACAAAGCATGAAAATAAAAGAGAGCTTACTTTAATTAAAGAGAGTAACAAGTTTGAATTAAATTGCAACAAAGTAATACCCCAAGGGAGTACTTTAATTCTTCTTAGGTTTACAAACCCAAGGAATTGCTTGAAATTAAAATCTAAGAACTAGAGAGAGAGTTTTTATCCAAATCCATGCAAGAGTTGGGAAAAGTGAGAGATAAAATCTAAGAAAGAGAGTTGGGTCCTATTTATAATAGGTTTAAATGGGCCAAATTAGCCTTAGAGGCTTGAAAATCTCGGGTTTGACCAAAATTGGCCCGTGTTGACCAAGATGGCTCAATGTGGTTCGATCATGGGCGAGCCGGCTCGGTCTTGGGCGCAAGCCTTGGCCGGCGCACGGGCGTGGTTAGCGCTGGGCTAGGCGAAGCTGGGCGGCAATTTGGGTGAGAAGTTAGGCGTCGCGCGGGCGCCTGGGCGGGCGTGAGGTTGGCGCTGGGCTAGGCGAATCTTGGCGAGGGTGGGCGTCGCTCTGGGTGAGAACCTGGGCATAAGCGCGGGCGCCGGGTGCCGCTAGGCACCAACTCTGGCGCTGAATTGCAGGGAAGGGCGCCGCTCGGCGAGAACTTGGGCGCCAGTTTGGGCACCAAAATGGGCGTGGATGCCTTAGGCGTGAGTTTGGGCGAGGCTGGGCTTGGCTAGGCCACCATTCCAGAATGTTAGCCACTTTGAAACTTGATCTTGACACCAATTTGGGCATGCAAATAGGCAAGGCTAGACTTGGATTTTTGGCCTCCATGCCTTAGCTTGAATTCCAATCATTAAGCCACCTATTAAATGAGAATTTTGAATATTAAAAACCCAAGAATTACACCAAACCTCCAATTAATTGAAGCCATTTAACCCAATTAAATATAAAATTAACAAGACAAGTGAAAAACAACAAAACAAGAAAAACAAACGAAAAATCTAACGAAACTCGACTAGAAACTACTAAAATCAACATAAAACCCTAATTAAAAAACGAGAAAAACACCACAATTGCATGCAAAATAATAGTCCACTTGAATTCATCTTACGTCTATTTATACTTAGTCTAATTAAAGGCAAATGGGTCAAATTAGCCTTAAAAGTTTGGATTTCCCGTGTTTGACCAAAGTTGACCCGAAGACACCTTGCTAGGCACTTGGCTTGGTGCTTGGCGTGGGTTGGCGTGCGGTTGGCATAGGACAAGGTCCTGGGCACAGCTTGGCGCAGCTGTTGGCGTGCGACAAGGTCCTGGGTGCAGCTTGGCGCAGCTATTGGCGTGCGAAAAGGTCCTGGGCGCAGCTTGGCGACCATTCCAGAAGGTTGCGCTCTTTAGAGCTATCTTGTGGCGCGGATTAGGCACGTCTTGGTGCAGGTTGGCACGGATTTAGGTGCAAGGGTGGACTTGGCTTGAGTTGGCGCGGTGCTTGGCACGTCTTGGCGCGGGTCTAATTCATTAAGTTACTTATTTTTGCTTATTGCTTCTAACTTCAAGAACCGTCATTCCAATCAAACTTTATCTTCTTAGAACAACGACCAATCTCAAGTGAGCCCGTTCTTTCACCTATGAGATAGGAGTTTTGAACATAAAAACTCAAGAATCACACAAACATCACTAACATCGTACACATAAGGCTCAATACAATAAAACAAGAAAACAACCTAATAACCTAACGAAACTCGACTCAATACCACTATAAAACACACTATACCCTAATTAAAAATACGAGAAAAACACCACAATCACATGCAAAACACTTCATTACTACCATCATTATCATCCAACTGCCTCATCACATTCATGCCCTTGCATATGCTAATTGATAAAAGACGAAGAAACAACATAACATAATCAAAAGCAATTTCAGTTTTTTTTTCTCCCGTCCAAGCTTCTCAAGTTCTTCCTCCAAAATCGTAATTTTGCGCCTCAAATTAGTGATTATTTCCATAGTCTTGCGCACATGGGAGGATCATCCCAAGCAAGAAAATCGCAGCCACCCTGTAAATTTCATAGAGAAAACAAGATTTTTTTTTTGATATATATAGATTTAAAAGATCTGGAAGGGATAATATTTACATGCTTCCAGTCCTCGCACCCAAGGAACCTCCTTCCCGAATTATCGATCGTCCAAGAAGTGCGGATTTGAGCACGTTTCCCGCAATTACAGAACACTGTAGCTGGTTGAGAACTGGAAATTGAAGACATCTCAGAAGCTCCGTCAAGGTGAGTCAGTGAATTTCTTTACTGGATTTTTTTTCTGGGAAGGCAACGCAGCTATATCTTCTTCTTTTCCTCCGTCTTTTATCTGCTAGGGTTGTTGTAGAGAAATAGGAGGGAAACTCAATCAATTTTCCCTCCTCTTTTTATGCCTACATGGCAAATAAAAAAGTTTTTCATTTAATTCATTTTCACGTGACCGAATATCCCCCAAATTAAAGACAACTCAACATAAGTCGGTGCCTAATCAGCAAATTAGGGTGCAATTGAGTTTGTACGGCAACAATTGGACGAAATTGAATTATTTTAAAAGAAAACGGATGAAATAGAAAACAGGTCAAAAAAAAAGGACTAAATATCAAATTAGGCCAACTTAAAGGACGAAAAATTTCATTTCCCCATATGGGGGTTCTTCGGGTGTTTGGAGATATAGATTGCTTCTGCTTCTTTACAAATTAGAACCAATTTGAGAGCTCAAACTGCATGTCCTTTATCAACTTTAGAACCAAACCGAGAGCTCTACTGAGTGTTTTGGCCAAGTATTTGTTTGCCCTCTTTTCATGTAACCTATTTCGTGTCTTGGAGTTGAAGCTGTCAATATCTCACCATTTATTTTATCTTTTTTTGAATAAAATCTCGTGTTTCAAATTTAGGGGGTGTATTCATTTAAGACTTTTAAAAACATATTAAGATTTTTAAAATCCTGATGTATTTAATTAAAATATTTTAAAACTTATAAAAGTCTTGGGTATTTAATTGAGATTTCTAATGTATTATTAAATGTCCATAAAAGTCTCGAGGTATTCATTTGGGATATTTTGAATTCTTAAATTGTTATGTGGTATTTAAAAAGTCAAATATTCTTTGAATTTGTAATTTGACTGGATTTTCCTATACTTTTAAGTTAATTATACATACAAAATCTCACTACTAAATCCCATCTTTAAATATGAGATTTCACAAAACTTTTATGAACTCAACAAATATGTAAAATCAATAAAATAAAAGAAAATCCATACAAATCTTATAGTGAAATAAATCTTAAAATGTCTCTAAAAGTTTCAAATGAATACACCCCCCTTAGTTTTAGCCTCAAGGATGCTTGAGCTTCGATCTTTAGTACTTACTATGTTGAAACAATCTTGAAACACTATAAACAAACAAGATAAAAGGAATAGTTTGATATAGCGTTTTGTTTTTGTTTTTCATTATTTAGTTTTTGAAATATAATGAGTCAATTAATGTTATGTCTTTCGAATATAATACTCCTTCCATTTTAAAATATTGTAAGTGTCTTTTTAGATACTCATTTTATTACAAATTAAGTGTCATTTTATGACTTTTTACCACTTTAAGTGTCATTAAGTTTTATCCTCACTTACTCTAAGAAATATAAACGAATTTATGATAATAGGATAACTAGAGGGAAAATAAGAGAAACAATTAAAGAAGAATATTATTAATTGATTGAAAGTGTATTAGTCAAATATTTATATTCCTTAATTTTGAAAAAAAAATTAAAACGACAATTAAAAAGAAAAGGAGGGGTACAAGTATAGTAGGATTCACATTATTTAGTTTTTAAAAATCATCATTAGAATATAAAAAAAAAAAAGAAAAAAGCAAATATGAAACAAGCATTATACAAGTCATTATACCGTGGGCCTGTGTGCACCCATTAATTTAACTTATCATCGCATATAACTTACATATATCATCACATACTAGTTTAACACCCGTGTATTACACGGGATTTATAAAAAATTAAATATAATAAATATTTGTAAAGATTATAAAGTTTTAAATTTAAAATAAAAAATTGAAAGGATGTGTATCTCAACCCGTACCCTGTTCAACTTATTAATTATTATAATTATTGATTAATATTATATTTTAATATTCAGATTAAATTCATTAATAATTATATTTGCATACTTATAAAAATTCAAAATATGTCACATTTTCAACCCGTCTCTAATCTATATTATCTAATCACTATTAACTTATTTTATATTTTTATGTTTAATTTAATTTTGTTAGTAATTATAGTTACATACTTTGAGAAATTCAAAAGGTGTCATACTCTCAAACCTTCTCTCATTGTGTCATTGTCTAATAAATATTAATTAATTATTATATAATTTTATTTTTTATATTTAGATTGAGTTCATTACTAATATTTAGTTACATACTCCAATTATTGTAAATATATCATAATTTACCTATATAGAATTTCAAAATTATTTCAACTTTTATTATAAATACAATTTATTAATTATTTTCATATATAAGTTTTTTTTGTAATTAAAATTATTTCATGTGTAATTTATTTTTTAATCAAAATAATTAATCTAGATTTTTTTCTACTAATTATATATGACTTATTTATATTTTTATATTAGTAATATAAAAGATTATTGGATTAGACAAAATATAATAAAAGAAAATTATTAAGTTAGGCTAAACATAATACAAAGAAAATATTAAATTTGGCAAGATATAGTAAAATGAATATATTAAATTGATATATATTAGACTCGGATGACACATAAGCAAACGAAACACTAATATATTTTATTATCCAAGCAAAACATACGAAGCAGACATATAGATTTGGAGGACTTTGCATTAATATATACTTGTTTAACACCCGTATATTACACGGAACTTATCAAAAGATAAATATAAAAAAAATGTGATAATACTGAATTTTAAATCTAAAATAAAAAATTAAAATAATTATTCTCAACTCGTACCTTGTACATGTCTAATCTATTTATTAATTATTATAAATATTAAATAATTTTGTATTTGATGTTTAAATTAAATTCATTAAATCTTAGTGCATAGTTACAAAAATTCAAAAAACGTCACATTCTAAACCCGTGTCTAATATCTACTTTATTAATTATTATTATTATTATTAAATTGTTTTATATATTAATATTTAGAATAATTCGTTAATAATTATTAGTTACATACTTTGAAATATTTAAAAGATATCATACTATCAACCCGTGTCGTATTGTATTGGTGTCTAATCAATGTGTATTAATTATTATATATAATTTAATGTTTTTATATTAATATCGAATACATTACTAATATATTCAGTTACATACTTAAATTATTATAGATAACTCATATTTTACCTATATAGAATATTTGAAACTCCAAAAATAAAATTATTTTAAATTATATTATCAATAAAACTTATTTAGTTATTTTCATAATAAAATTTTTATTAATTAAAATTATTTCATATGTAATTTTTTTTAATTAGAATAACTAATTTAGATTTTATCTACTAATTATATGTGATTTATTTCTATTTTTATATTAGGAATCAAAAGAAAGTATTGAATAAGGAAAAATATAATAAAAAAATTAAATTAGGTAAGATACAATAAAAAGAAATATATTAAATTATGTAAATATTAGGCTTGGATGACACATAAGCAAACGAAACAATAAATCTAAAACTAAAAACTAAACCCTAAATTGAAAAACTAAACCTCGAAATTGAATATTAAACTCTAAATCCAAAATTTCTATCACATATCATTACATATAACTTACACATATCATCACATATAACTGATAAAATGATAGATTTTTGCTAGGACCCAAAAATGAAGAACTAAAAAAAAAAATGAAAAACTAAACCTTAAAATGGAAAATCAAACACTAAAAATGGAAAACTAAACCCCAAAATGTAAAACTAAACCTTAAAATGAAAAAATAAACCCTAAACTCTAAACTTTTGTCACATACCATCACGTATAATTATTATATATTATCACGTATAACTGTTATATATCATCACTTATAATTGATTGATAATAAATTTTTACACGGTACACATAGTAAGATACACCCAAATACATATAATAAATTGCCACAATATACAAGAAACATGCAAGAAACAAATTTGAAATATTTATGAAACAATCTTGAAATAATAATATAACAAGTAAGAAACAGGTTCGAAACAATCTTCAATCAATTGAGTTATATAGTGTTTGATATTTAGAAATTACTCGTCCTTTATTTAAGTTTTAGAAAATTAATATAAGAAGAAACGAGCATTAGATAATTATGAAGCACTCGTTAAACTATAATGAAATAATTTTAAATCACAATTTACGAAACACGTATGAAACAAGAGCGATGAAACAAATATGAAACAAAGTGTAATTTTTGGGATAAATTGGATAACTTTGGGGAAAAAAATAGAATTTATAATATTGGGGATAATAAGGTAAAAATATATTTTTTTAAAAATTTTTTGAGAAAGCACGAGAAAGCAAGCGTGGAGAGTGGGGGCCGGGTATTATTAAATAAATATTATAAATTTAATTTGAAATTGGTAAAATAATACACATTGAACAAAATTTACAAAATTAGGTCGAGACGCCACTCATATTGGCGTCCCGGAGTGTTCCTGCAAAACGAAGAGAGCTGGACGCCAATCAGAGTGGCGTTCCGGGTGTTTTTGCAAAATAAAGATATTTTCGTAATCGCTTGAATACAGGAACTAAATACAGGTGACGATTATAAAGATAGACAACCAATATAGATCATAGATATTAACTAATTACAGGTGACGATTATAAAGATAGACAACATCATGAATATAGGTGATAGATAATAACTAATTAAAAATAATAATATTAATTCATAGCTCATAGATAATAACTAATAAAAATAATAATATTAATTCATAGATAATAACTGATTAAAAATAATAATATTAATTTTATATCAAATTATATATTTATCTAGACAAGTTTATATAATAATAGGATGACGAAATTATTTATTTCACGATTAAAGATAGACAATTACAGTTTATCTTCTAAAATTATCTATGTTATCTATATTCTTTTTCCATAATTTCAAGTATTTTTTATATTTTAGAGGAAAATATTATAGTTATTTGTCAAAGAAATATAGATAACAATAATAGATATTTTACGAGATAAACCGTAGTTGTATATCTTTAATTGTTAAAGAAGTAATTTTGTTATCCTATTATTATATAAAAAAAAGTGTTGTCTATAATTTGATACAAAAATAATATTATTATTTTTTATTTAGTTATTATCTTGAATTAATATAATTATTTTTAATTACTTGTTATCTATACCCTATATTCATAGCTGTTGTCTATCTTTTATAATCGTAACATGTATTGATAGCTCCCGTGTTTAAGCGATTACGAAAATATATTTTTTGAAAAAACACCGGGACGCCAAGACGCCACTCTGATTGGCGTCCCGCTCTCTTCCTTTTCAGAAACACCCCGGGACGCCAGTCTGAGTGGCGTCCCGATTCAATTTTGTAATTTTTTTTCGATGTGTATTATTTTACCAATTTCGAATTAAATTTATAATATTTATTTAATAAACCCGTGGGGCCGTGGGGAAAATTTCCCCACTCCGATCCCCTATTCTTATTATTTTATTTTTTTTTAATTTTCAATTGTTTTATTTCAAGGGCATTGAAAATCTAACAGTCTCAATTAATCTCATATGTAAATTCCTTTTTTTTTTTTTTTAATTCAAAACAATGGGAAAAATGTAATTAATAATAGAAAATCTATTTTGTAACTAAAAAATAAGATAAAGTAAATAATTAGATTCAAAAATATACATATATAATATCAAAAACATAAAAAATTGTAAAAAACAAAAGCAAAAGCTGCAAAATTTGGAAAAATTAATGTAAATAAAAAAAGAAAATTTTATAATTTATAACTTTGTAATTCTAAAAATTAAATAATTAATTAAATTTGAAACTCAAAATACATATAAGTAATCAAAAAAAATAAATTGTAACTTGTGAATTTGTAATTCAAAAAATAAAATAAAATGATTAATAATTATTTGTAAATTTCTTAATTATTTTTAATGTCCTCGCCTTATCATTTTTATTTAAAAACAGAATAAATAAAATAAAATGATAATTTTTACAACTTCCCATCTCATTTTTCCCGTTATCATTGGAATTATTGACATCACACATCTTTGATATTATTATTGACATCACTTTCCCTCTTTCTTTCTCTCAACATTGTGTAGGCTCTTGCAATATCAACCCACCAAAGACGCGTGTCAAAACAAAACACAACGAATTAAGAACCATTTGTAAACATCAGTGTACAATTTGTCATGTAACAAAAGGTAAATATCTTCTACTAATACATTTCACTGTTTCACGAAACAAACAATCGAAGGTCTATCTCATCATCTTTAGCTGGATTTGCATTTTTGTGATCTGCCCTGTGATTCAATTTTCAGTATCTGCATATAAATCAACTGTAAAAGTCGATACAAGTGAAGCTGCTAATATTTTCACAATAGTTCTATGATACAGAGAAACTCAACTCCCACAAAATTCCAGCTTGGAAACCTGGAAAACATAAAAACAAGAAACTTGATTGAGGGAATATAAAAGTGCGAATTAAATATAATCCCATCCATACACATGTTAGAACATCTTAATGGATTAATTTAACAAATTTCACACCATCGAAGACCAGTTGAAGAAATCTGCTATTTCTCTTTATCTTAAATAATATAAATCAAAACCTTCAGCACATCTGAGATTTACCATTATGTAAAAAATTACTCCTGCCCAAGAATTGAATGCCATAAAAAATTGAATCGATATGAACCTATTTACAATGGACAAACTAAAGAAGTCACCAAAAAGGTATTGGGTAACTGGAAACAAAAAATAAAACTAAAATATTCTCAAAGAGCTACAATTTTATACACTACTAGATAACCCAATTGTGAATACAATAGCTAACTGCAATGCATTTTAATTTACCCTCAACTTAAGAAATCAGATAAGATAAGATATACCTACATTCTTTCCTCACACAAAGTTTTGCAGAAAAGTGAGTTGAATTCGTACGGAATTCTGCCTCTGCCCCACAATGATGGGCCAAATAACTATTTCGGGTGTCCCACAAAAATAGGCTTGTTACTATTTAGTATATTAAAAAAATTATATTTCCATATATACCCCAATTTCATTATTTTGGGATCACACTACATTTATCTAGACTAACTTATACGGAAACCGAATAGACAATGAATTAGACATAGGGGCATAAATCAAAAATGCAATACTTTAACTATATTAACCAACATTTTCTTAATGTGTGAGAACTAACTATGGGCCTATCTTTGTGGGACAAGGGAGTAATAATGTTATTGTCAAAGGTTGGTGGTTTCAGCCTAATAAGGCCAGAGTGCCTCATCTCCATCTAATAAACTTTATATAAACACAGACTGGTTCTCTTTTTCACTTTTCTTTTAGCATTTATGCAAATGCCATTAATGCTTTTTTTCTGAAATGCTCCCTTACGAAATATTGAAAAAAACAAAGTACGGAATAAAATATATTCGTGGAACTAATAAAAATGAAACTAAACTATTCAACTTACCAGAACACTCTATCGTTGTACACCATGTTCTGCCTCCTGCCAGACAGATAAATACTACTTGTCCCCGAAACACATTATACATTCTGTTAGAAGGTAAGAACCAATATCCTCAATTACTGTGTACGCATTCAACCTGCATTTCCAAATCCTTAACCCCAGCATCATGCAAAATTTCAGATACTTGTTTTTTTACAAAATCCCTATCAGTGTCGATCGAGACATGAAGATGTATAGTTCCCACAATTTCCGTGTTAGTGAAGCTCCATACATGCGGATTCTGAACACCCACAATACCCTTCACACTCATCACATCATTCAGAGCTTCCTCATAATCCTGCTCGCAAGACCTAGGAACTCTCTGCAGCAAGATTTCTGCAGAATTTCTGAGCAATGGAATCACAGACGATACGATTAGTGCGGAAATAAATATCGACGAGGCGGGGTCCGCAACGAGCCACCCCTTGTACTTGATCAATAGGGTCGAGATAACGACTCCAACGCTTCCCATGGTGTCCGCCAATACATGCAAGAAGATGCCTTGCATGTTATGGTCTACGTGGTGATGGTGACGCCGTTGCTTCTTTTGTTCCTTGTTATGATCATGATGGTGGTGATGATGGTCAACATGGTCATGATGGTGGTGATGATGGTCAACATGGTCATGATGATGGTCATGGATGTTAACATGAGCGTGATGGTCAAGATCATGATGGTCATTGCTTTCATGTTTACATTTATGATGACCAGGGATGTTAACACGATCATGATGGTCATGATCATGATGGTCACTGCTTTCATGTTTACATTTATGATGATCATCATCATGATTCGAACATTGTTTCCCATTGCAATCATGGATATCGGTGATGTGATCATGATTTTTGTCATCACGTGTATGTAAATGATGATCACTCTTATTGGAATGGGAATGCGAACATGCTCCAGATCCACCATGGGCATGATGATGTTCCTCATGAAAGAATATCAGCCCAACAATATTCACAATCAGCCCACCAATTGAAACAGTTAGAAGACTGCTTGTAGATATCTCTTGAGGGTCTAAAATCCGTTCGATCGACTCGAGTGTAATTAATGCTCCAACAAGAACCAGAAAAACAGCATTGACGTAACCTGATAAAACCTCAAACCTCCCACGACCATAGTTAAACTTACTGTTTGCGGGCAAGCGTGAAATATAGGAAGCATATAAACCAATCGCTAGAGCAGCACAATCAAACAACATGTGACATGCATCGGATATCAACCCAAGACTGTTACACATGAAACCGGCCACAAATTCGACAACCATGTAAGCGGTATTGATTAATAAAAACAGAGCGATTTTTCGTGATTTTCGTTCGCTCAGAATGTGCCTAAGAGGTTTCATCAATGCGGTACTAAACGTTTCAGACGATTCAAACCCCAATTCAGGATAATTAACATAAATGGGATTTAGTTCCCTCACCGCAATACAAAGGAATAACCCACAAATAAGCAGTCCCCATAGTGAGAGCTCGGGGTAATAAAATAATTCCAAAACAAGAGTACACACAAATGTAATGAAATACTCTTTTTGAATATCTTTCGAAGCGGATATTTTCCCATCAGTGTAATTCTCACTCAAAAGCACACCGAAAACCACAGTATTAGCTAACGGCCAGCCAAGGCTCGAAACGGATATGCTATCACCTTCGGCTTCAAACACGAGCATACTAACAACGGCTGGTATAAAAAGAGCAACGGTGGTGAAAAACAAAGTAATCAAACGAACCCTTTTTTGCCCTAGCTCTCGAATTTCGCCCCAATTCCACAAAACCCGCTCGTAACACCCGAAAAACCCTGACGTAAATGGAAGCAGCATTGGCCAAATTCTCAAACAATTTACACTGGGGAAAATTGAAAAGCCTTTGCTAGTAATATTAACATGGGAAAAAGGATAACATTCTATTCGATCCCAGCTAACAGACAATAAAATCAGCCCGGAAAATAGCGCAATAAACCCACGCACCTTTGATGATCTGATCGATTTTCGATCGATAAGGCTCCAATTTTTACCTTCTGCCATAAAACGCGCAGCTACATTTCCGGACAATTCAGCTAAAATCATTGCCGCCGTGCCGCAATACATCAGCGCCTGAAATCTAAGTAAAAAAACAACGGCGAGGAGGAGCGATTTAGCGATGAGGAGCTTGTGCTGGGATTTTGTGATTGAAGTGAGAGAAAAAGTGGGCCGTTGAGATTTTTGGTAAATAGAATCTCTACCGAAGATCGACGCGAACAGAGAGAAACATAGGGTGAGAATAAAGGAAAGGAGGGAAACGAGAAAAGAGAAGGGGAAGATGGAGAAAGATGGGGGCGAAGAACGCAAAAATGGGAGGAGAGAGTAAAGGGAACGGAGAGAGAAAAGGAGGACGAGTAGGAAGGAGAAGGAGGATGCGCCGCCGCCGCCGCCGGAGGGTTTGTAGATGGAGAAGCGATGTTTGGAAGGAGTGGGGGTCGGGGTAAGAGGGGTGTAGGGGAAGCGGGGTATGAGGGCGCGGTGTCGGGGTGGCGGCGGCAGGTATGGTGGCCCGCGGAGGTAGGGAGATGCGATTGGGGCGGTGGTGGTGGTGGTGATCGGCCATAATCGCAGCAAATAGTGGAGAGTGGAGAGGTCCAATTGAGAAAGGGTGGACTCTTGACTCGTGATTGGTGTAAGCCTCCTTATTTGATTTAAAAATTAACATTACATAATTGCCCTATAGCTGGGCCTAACATATAATCACTCAAAGTTCTGGACTTGGGAGCCTGCTAATTATTGGGCCTTAAAGAAAATGATAAAGTTGACGGATCCAACATGCAAATTATTCAGCCATTAATGAATTTATATGTCAAGTGACAGTGATAAAAATGGGGCAATTGCCAAATACTACGTAGAGAAAAATATGTTTATCAAATATTATGATTAATTATATAAAATATCGATAATTCAATTATAAATATATAATTATAAGGTTACCCCTAATAATAATATAATAATAATAATATCAATAATCAATACACCATCACCTCCCGCCGGCCACTTCTACCGCCGCTGCTGTCCGGCTTCCACCGCCGCCCGGTCGCCTCCGCCTCCTGCCGTCGTCGGAAAATTTTTCAGCAAGATTTTTTTTTGCCCAACAAATATAAAGTTAGAAATCTAACTGTAAAGTAAGAAATTTCTTACTTTTTCATACATAAAATATGAGATTTTCACTATAAAATAAGTTTTTTTCTTTTTATTTTTGAACATAAATTAAAAATATATTTATTTTAGAAAATAAAGTAAGAAACTTCATTATAAAATAAGAACTTTTCCTACTTTTTTGAATATAAAATAACAAACTTTCTTACTTTAAAGGATATAAAGTAAGAAACTTTATTAATTTTTTGAACATAAAGTAGGAAATTTCACTATAAAATAATATATAATTTGTATTAAATAAGAAAATACATAATAATAATTTGCTATTAAGCAAGAATTTTTTCTTTCTATTTTTTTTGGCAAAACAAAAGTGTGTAATAAGTACAAAAATATATAACAACATTTGCACATCAAAGCAAGAAACTTTTGAAATCAAATAAAATACTTTTGTCATCAAGTATGAATTTTTGGATATTAAATAAAAAATCTGTTACATATAGTAAGAAATTCGGATATATAGTAAGAAATATTACCGGTGATCGGAATTATTTTTTGGACATTAAGTAAAAAATGTTTAGACATATAGTAAGAAATGTTTGCACATATAGTAAGAAATACATACATATAGTAAAAAATTCAGACATATAATAAGAAAAATAACTGGGTTGAAAAAAAAAAACTGACTGCACTGACTTCATGAACATGTAGTAAGAGATTCTGGAAAAAAAAAAAGTCAAAAATAAATTCCGGCAGTCGAAAAATATTTTCAAATGATCAGGAAAAGAAAATGTGACCAGAAAAAAATTTTGGCGGTGGGAAAATTTTCCGGTCGGCCGGCGGCGACAGGTGGCGGCTAACTTTATATTTGTTGGGCAAAAAAGAAATCTCGCCGGAAAATTTTCCGGTGGCGGCAGTAGGTGGCCTCATTTTATTATTATTATTATTAGTTATTTTAATAGTAAGGGTATTGTGGTATATTCATATCACAATTTTGGACTATTTGGCAAAAAGTAGGTACTATTTGACTTAAAATTGGATGTAGGACTAATTGACAAATGGACCTCCACCTGGAGTACTATTTGATAATTTCCCCTAAAGATATTTGTACAATATTATGAACATTTGCGTTTCAGGTGATGAAATAGAGTGTCTAAGTTAATAAATTGTGGTGAGTTTTTAGTTCGAAATGATAAATGTTTGTGTTTAAATTGACTAGTTTCTACATTCAAATTAATGAACATGTGTTTTGGATGTTACAAGTTGTTATACAGTGCACATTATAACGGTTGGATCTAACAAATATGAAAAACATAGTTCATGAGAAAATTAGTACATACATCTATTGTACGTCGCTACATACTCTCAAATAAAATGTTTATGTTCAAAAGTGAACTTGTGTATGAACGAATAAATATGTGTATCAAAATTGTGATTTTTTGCAGTAAAAGTGATTTAGTTTTTGTGTAAAAAGATAACCTTTTGTGTCAAACTGATAACCTGATTGAATTTTTAAGCGCAAATTGATTACCATTATGTTAAAATTAACGAATCATTATTTTTAAACTAACAAATTTGTATGTCGAATGTATGTTGCAAGCTGCTTTAAGATGCATGTAATAACAACGTCCACACATGAGTCACATGACTCCCACTCCACATCCAGACCTATGCAAGTCATATCAAAATTGTTTCGTTTGGTTTTCTTTTTTCATCTTCCTTCTTTTTTCCCCCTTTAAGCACTTTTATGTTTTTGAAATAATAATATGTGTATTTATTTGGAAATATTTTCGACATAATATTAGGTATACGTTGGTTTACAAAGCAAAAGTACTCTAGTTATGCACTATTGAACATCATGTTAATAGGTGATGAATTTTTCAATAATAAACTAATGAACAATCAATTAAAAGTAATGTTTCTTTTGTAAAAAAGTAATGTACTTCAAGTAAAAACTAACAAATGTTACGTTCATAAAATGATAAACATTTAGAATCAAGTAAATGGACATTCAATAAAATTTAAGGAACCCTCACTAATAGATTACCATGATATGTACTTTAGTATGTATAGTATAATACAATCATCATATTAGGGTCATCTTCTCATATCAAGATACATTTTTATTTTAAATCTCAAACTAGGTCCTGACAGAATGTGTACAGCACATAATTGAGAATTGAGAGAAGATTGGAAAAATCACCGTGTGAACTGGTGAGAGTATATTCACACACACACACACACACATACACACACACACACACACACACACACACACATATATATATATATATATATATATATATATATATACACGTATGTGTAGTTACAATAATATCCTATAATTAAGGAAAAGATATGGTCAAGTAAGTTATACCTAAAATACAGGAAAGACACCAATCAAATCAATATTTACAACTAATTCAAATCAATTAGTATTATCTCTATTACCCCCCGTCAAGCGCTGCGTGGGGTGAAGACACACGCAAAGCTTGGATCGTAGAAACTCAAAGGCCGGACGAGGAAGACTCTTCATGAAAATATCTGAAAGCTGAAGATGAGAGGGAACGAACTCAGTGGAAATGCGCCCAGATGAGACCAATTCACGAACAAAGTGATAATCCAGATCAATGTGTTTAGCTCGCTTGTGTGCAACAGGATTCTGACTCAAGAAAATGGCACTCTTGTTATCACACAACAGAACTGGCCGACTAGGAGGAAGAGCCCGCAATTACCGAAGAAGATTAATAACCCAAACAAGTTCAGCAGTTGCATTGGCCAGGGCCCGATACTCAGACTCACAGCTGGAACGAGCAACAGTTGGTTGTTTCTTTACACTCCAAGGAACAAGATTACCCCCAAGAAATATAGAGTACCCATAAGTTGAGCGACGGGTCTCAACACAACGAGCCCAATCCGCATCAGAGTATCCCAAGATGGAAGATTCAGGATGCTTAGTGAACGAGAGACCAAAATGGAGAATACCCTTCACATAGCGAAGGATACGCTTAACAGCCAAAAAATGATCTTCAGTAGGCGACTGGAGAAACTGACTAACAGAGCTGACAGCATAGGATAAATCTGGTCTAGTGATGGTCAAGTACTGCAAAGCACCAACCAAAGATCTGTATAATGTGGGGTCCTTGAAAGCAGGACCTGTACTGACAAGAGATTCACCTGTCGCCAATGGGGTGGAAATAGGCTTCGCCTCAACCAAATCTGCACGCTCAAGAATATCAAGTGCATACTTGGCCTGACCAACAAACAACCCAGTATCGGTGTGAGAGACCTCAAGACCAAGAAAATAGATCAAGGAGCCCAGATCCTTGATGGCAAATTCATCCCCAGTAACAACTATGAACCAGCGAAGGGCAGCAATATCATTGCCTGTGACAATAATATCGTCCACATACAAGAGAAGATATATAATGGTCTTACCCTGATGCAGATGAAATAGATACGAATCAGAACGACTCTGTGAAAAATCTAGACTGAAGAGAAACGAGCTGAAACGCTGGTACCAGGCAAGGGGAGCCTGGCGAAGACCATAAAGTGCCTTCTTCAGTCGACAGACATGATCAGGGTACCGAGGATCAAAAAATCCAGGGGGCTGGGCCATGAAGACAGGCTTGTGAAGAACCCCATTCAGGAAGGCATTCTTAACATCTAGCTGGTGAAGAGGCCAGCCACGCTGAACAGATAAGGCTAGAACAACCCTAACTGTGGCCGCCTTTACAACAGGGCTGAATGTATGATGGAAATCCAAACCAGGAGCCTGAGTAAAACCCTGAGCCACTAAACGAGCTTTGTGACATTCGATTGACCCATCTGGAAGAAACTTTGTACGAAAGACCCACTTAGAGCCAACAATATTAGTGCCAGAAGGTCGAGGCAATAAATCCCAAGTCGAGTTTGAGCGAAGAGCATCAATCTCTTCTTGCATGGCAGCAAGCCACTGAGGAAGCTTAACAGCAGACTTGAAGCCACGGGGCTCAGAGGTGACAACAAGAGCTGAGAGAAGGGCAGAGGATGCTAAATCAACCAGATAGTGCGGCTTGAAAATACCAGCACGAGCTCGAGTGATCATATGATGAGTGGGATGAGGAGCCTGGGGTGGTTCTGGAGCTGGAGACTCAATGTCCTGGGGTGGTTCTGGAGCTAGAGGCTCAATGTCGGGAACAAGAAGCACGACATGATCAATAGTAGGCGGCTCCAAAGGAGGTTCATCGAGAACCAAGGACGGTGAATGAGCATCGTTATCAACCGAAAAATGATGTGGAGGACGAACAGGAGCCAGAGAAGAGTCAGATGAGATATCGAGAAATGTCGAGATATCTAGATCAGTGACTTTTGTAACAGACGATACCCGTGAGAAAGGAAAGTGGAGCTCATCAAACTGAGCATGGTGAGTGATAAAAACTCGAGAAAAGTCCGGATCAAAACAACGAAAACCCTTCTGCGTGCTGCTATAACCCAGAAAGATGCAAGGCCAACTGAGAGATTCCAATTTATTAGCTGCATAGTCACAAAGATACGGATAAACACGACAACCAAAGGGCTTAAAAGTATCATAACTAGGCGGATAACCAAATAACACCTGAAAGGGAGAAATGTTATCAAGTATCACAGAGGGTAGCTATTAATGACATAGACGGCAGTGTCAAATGCATCAAACCAAAGGGAAGCTGGCGCCTGAGCATGAAATAACATAGATAAACCAGATTCAGAGATGTGACGATGTTTACGTTCGGCCCTGCCATTTTATTGTGGTGTATAAGCACAAGAAATCCGGTGATGTATACCATGCAGATGCATAAAATCACGAACCCTTCCATTTATAAACTCAGTACCCCCATCAGACTGAAATGTTTTAATAGTTCGAGAAAATTGATTGCAGACGAAAGCATGAAACCGAACAAACACATCATAAAACTCGGACTTAGCACGCAAAGGATATATCCATGTAAATAGAGAAAAATCATCCACAAAAGCCACATAAAATTTAAACCCATTATAAGTGGAAATGGGTGCAGGACCCCACAAATCACAATGAATTAAGTCAAGAACAGCAATAGCACGTTTGTCATTCAATGAAAATGGTAAACGCTTGCTCTTGGCCAACTGGCAGGAAGAGCAGAGGCTAGGGTTTGGTAAAACTGAAGTAATAGATAAACAACCCTGCTTATTTAATAATGAAATAATAGAAAATGGGACATGCCCCAGGCGTAAATGCCACAAATCAAAGCTCGCTTTCAACCTCTTGACCTGAATAGCTGCAACCAAAGCTAAAATACCCCGATCAAGTAAATACAGTCCCTGATTACACCTTCCTTGAGCCAGGATTTTCTTTGGGGAGCTGGTTCTGAATCGAGAAGAACTTATCAGAAAAAACAACATCCACGGGATAATCCGCAGTTAATTTACTTATAGACAGAAGGTTCTTTGTGATATGAGGGACGACAAGTACATCTAACAATTTAACATCCTCAGAAATTTTAACATTGCCAATATGCGAGATATTTAAAACATTGCCATTACCAACTATAACAGAACCGTTACCAGAATAGGACTCATGAGTGTCAAGAGCTGAAAGTTGGTTCGTCATATGAGCCGAGGCGCCCGAATCAAGATACCAATCAGGAGTTTGATCCGAGACATTGCAAGTGGATGTGAACGCCTGAGAAAGGTGGGCAGCTGAGTTGGTGTTGAGAGCATTCAAGTATTTAGAGCACTTATCAGCGTAGTGCTCCCCACGGCATATTTGGCATCTAGGCGTACGACGAAACCCAACTCCACCAGAATTGTCACGAAGACTAGAATTAAATGAAGCACTTGAACCTGAACCATTGTTACCATCATTAAAGTTACCTCCTGAGCGAGAAGAGTGATGTTGCTGAGAGGTGCGAGACGATGGTTGAGGCGATGGCTTGAGGGCAGCCGTCTGAAAATTCTGGTGAACGAAGGAGAAGGCAGGAGAGGGAGACGAACCCTCCATGGATTTAAGCATCATATCAAATTATACAGCCTGGTGGAGGAGATCACGGAGAGGAGAAACTGGAGAGATAGCCATCCTAGTGTCGGCAAAACCTGCAAATTGAACCCCCAACCCGCGGAGGAACCAGTGCCTTTTATCGTCGGCATCAATGGGACGGCCGATGTCCTGCAGCTGATCACAGAGATGTTTAAACTTCTTTCCATAGTCTTCAACGAACAAATCTCCTCGGCGAAGTGATAACAACTCCTCCCGGAGTTGATGAGAGCGGGACGCAGAGGCATAGGCACTCTCAAGTGCCTCCCAAGCTTGATTGGCGGATGTGCAATCGATGACCTCCGAGGCCGCGTCGGCAGAAAGAGAGGTATATATGACACTGAGAAGGCGTTTATCCTTCAGACGCCACATCGTGTAAGCTGGGTTTGTAGTGGCAGCACCGCTCTCCGACGTGATCGTGGAAGACGGCGCTGGAGTCGTACCGTCGAGATGGCCCAAAATATCAAAACACTCAGCCATGTGTATTGTTTGGCGGCGCCACATCAAATATGTGGAGGCTTTAAGTTTAATTTGCATCATATTTATCATTGTGGTTACAGGGAGAGGATCATTAGCAGAGTTCGACATGATGATGATGAAACTGAGATTTGGCAATGGCGGATACCGACCAATATCACCGAAACAAGAGAAGAGGAGAGTCGGATGTAAATACCGGGGAGATAGAGAAGGAGGATGGTGGAAGAATTTAGGGTTTAGGAACGAGTTAGGCTGATACCATGACAGAATGTGTACATCACATAATTGAGAATTGAGAGAAGATTGGAAAAATCACCGTGTGAACTGGTGAGAGTATATTCACATATATATATACACGTATGTGTAGTTACAATAATATCCTATAATTAAGGAAAGGATATGGTCAAGTAAGTTATACCTAAAATACAGGAAAGATACCAATCAAATCAATATTTACAACTAATTCAAATCAATTAGTATTATCTCTATTAGGTCCTCCCCAATATTTTTATCACTCGTGATTTTTAGGCATTAATAGAAAAGCAAAAAACAAATTAGCATAACTTGCCTTGGCAACTGCAACAATCCTTTTCTTCCATAAAAACACTTCATTAAACTTCCCTCATATAATTATGGTTATAATTCCAGATAAATGAAACATAAGATTTGATTTTTAAATTAAATTTATCAAAAATAATTATAATAATTTATGAGAACCTGTATATTAATTATATTGAGGTAACATTTATAATTGTTAGAAAAATATTTATAATAGGCAAAACCTTAGCAATAACAGTCACACGGATCCTCTACCATGTGACGGATGTAAACAACACAGATATGTCCAGTAATCAGATCTCATATAAAAGGGACAAATAGCTCCATCTTTCGTCTTTATTTTCTCACCAACCTCAACTTAAACCTTAGACGAAATATTCTGTCAACATCTGTGCCTCCATTGTGCAGAATCTCAGCCTCTACATCCCTCTTTTCCCATTTCATTTCTTTGATTCCCATTTGGCCACTGAGAAAAACTATCACAGAGGTGAAATCGGTCATCGAAGTTTGCGATACCACTACCTCCAACTGTCGGGACATTGATCGAATATCTCAATATCTCTCCCACTCATCTCAAAGGCTTATCATTTATAATCACTGCTATTTCAGCCTTAAGGGTATGTTTGTTGAAAGCAGAAAATTGTGTGATTGGGATTTACTTGACAATGAATTTGTATTATACTCTTTGATCTATATTTATTGTTATTGTGTGATGTTTATTTAGGTCTTGCAGATATCTACATATCTACTTTATTTATATAATTTTGGACTAATTGATACTGATTTGAGCTCGTATAAGGAAATCAAGTTCATCTTACTTTAGTTGATAGATTTATTGTTTTTGTAATTCAGTTTTTCTTCAATTTCCCAATCGCCTTGTTAAAGCAAAACTTGTATTCTTTGAATTAACCCTCAGCCATAATCACAAAACCGAGGTTTTTATATGTGGGAGCATAACCTGACTGTAGCTCAAGAGCATTGCTAAACATTGCTTTTGTACTTTTGAATTTTCTTATCTAGCCATAAAAGTTGTCGAGGTTGGAAAAAAAAAGCATGCACATGTTGAGATGGTGCTATTGACAAGGCATGTTTGTATACTTGTTCAGCTTGTGAAGACTCTTCCAGAAGATGAAGTGGGATACGTAATACTATAGTACATAATAAATAAATGATGTTTAGGGTTTAGGGACTATTGATCAATGTTAAGAGGTTGTTGTGTGTGAGAATTTATACATAAGGTTTTTGTAATTTTTCATTATTTATGTTATTAATATAATGATATTATCAACAAGATTCTTATTTTTTTTTTTATTGAAATAAGTAAGGCGATATTCAAAATATGAAGTGTGGATTCATTAGGACCTTGGTTAATTATATTATAAAATATTTTACTCATTTCAAGATTTTTACTCAATATTTTCTCAATTTGTATGTGTATGGCAGATGGTATGGCAACTTGTGATGTACCGCAAGAGAAAGCATGAACCAATAATTGATCATGCAGAGAAAACATGTTTTGAAGGCTTTAGTATGTCGAGTGTTGATAGCCAAGATATGTCTCTCAGTAGTTTGAGTGAACTAAACGAGGTGAGATTGAGTATGTTGGACAACATTATTCAATTTTGTTTGAGAAATAAAGAATTAAAGGGGAATATAAAGGATAAGAAGAGGTTAGATGATGCTGAGTTGAAAAAGAATAAGAATTTTAAAATGAAGACTTAGATGTTTGAGAAAGTGTTTTATTTTTTTGTGATGAGAAAATGTTATTTTGATGTTACCCATTTTTGTGAATTTTTATGCTTTTTTATTTATAAGATGATGCAGTTTTATATGGCTCTTTTGATATAAATGTTGACAAATTATAACATGTTGTAATAGTGATATGATAATAATTCAAGAATAGTTTTGATATTTTACATAAAGGTTCAAAAAGTGTCACTTTTAGAATTGAGATAAATGGCTTGAAATATGATAAAGTTGACTTAATAAAATAAACTTAAAAAATATTTTACTCGGGATAGTCGGTGGTTGACCGATAACCATCGATAATATATTCACCATGAAGGCAATACGTAAAATATACACCTTTTAGTGTAAAAGTTATATTTGTGAAGAAATGACAATATTAATTGAAAACGTGAAATTATTAGATATTAAGTTAAATGTTTGATTTTATATTTTTTTGGGTAAAAGTGTCACTTTATTTGGAGAGTGTGACATCGTTTAGTGAAAAAGTGACACACTATATTTTAAGCTAAAAATGACACATTTTAGTGTACTAATGGTACTAAGATATTTTCAAGTTACAATGAAAAGTGAGCACAAAAGTAACACGTACAAGTTAATTGCTTGATTAGATTATAATGTGTACAAGTGATATTTTTAGTACAAAATTGACAATATTAGTTGAAAAAAGTGACTTTATAATTTATTTAAAGAGCTGGACCATTATTTAATTTGTTTTAAAAGTGACACTTTTTAGTTTAAAAAATGATATTGTTTAGTGTAAAAGTGACAATATTTGCACTAAAAAAATAGTACTTGCATTAAAAAGTTCACATAATTGAAGCTTATCATTCAATTACATTTTGTCTCCATATTTCAAGCTGACAATTTAACTCAACTACTTACATGACCATAAAAAATAATATGTTTCCAACTGCTCAATCTAAGACTACTACTTACATTACCATAAAAAATAACATGTTTTACATCAAAAGGAGTATATTTTAATCGTCTCCATGTTTCCTGCTTAGTTTTCTTCTTCAAATCATCCTTTATCAAACAAAAAAGAAGAATCTTGCTCATGACAATTCGTTTTTTGCATGTAATTGTGGTGTTTTTCTCATGTTTTTAAGTAGGGTTTTATATTGGTTTTAGAGGTTTTTGAGTCGATTAGTTAAGTTATTAGGTTGTTTTTCCTGTTTTATTATTTTCGTGTTTCTTTTTGATTTTATACTTAATATGGTTAAATGGGTTCAATTAATTTGAAGGTTGGTGTAATTCTTGAGTTTTTTATGTTTAAAATTTCTATTTTATAGGTGAAAGCATTGAGGCCCAAAACTTAAGTCAAGACGAGCCAAGACACGCCAATCCACGCCAAAAACTTGCTCGAAAATGCCAAAATATTCTGGAATATTCGCCAAGCCATGCCAAGACACACCAACCCGCGCCAGGTACCTTGACGCATGCCAAGGCAAGCCAAGGCACGCCAATTCCGCACGCCCACGCAGCCTCGCGCATGCCCACGCAGCCCGGCGCACGCCAACCCACGTCGGCGCCTGCGCCTAACGCCCGTGCAGTGCTGCCGACGCCTGCGCCAAGTCCCGCTCAGCGCCTGCGCCAAGCAACGCCCGCAAGCCCCTACCGAAAGCTGTCGCCCAGCGCCCGTGCCAACCTCGGCCAGCCATGCCCAAATCACCATTTCCTCGAGCCAAACCTTGCCCGTGTGCACCATTTCGGGTCAAACTTGGTCAAACCCAGGAATTCAAGCCTTTAAGGCTAATTTGGCCCATTCAAACTCAATTAAACCCAGTATAAATAGAACTCAACTCTCATTTTGTAGGGTAACCTCCTCCCAACCCATGTTTAGGTTTGGGAATAAATTTCTCTCTCTAGATTTAGATTTAATTTCAAGCATTTCTTTGGGTTTGTAAGCTCAAGAAGAATTCAAGTACTCCCTTGGATTTTATTTTGTTGCAATCTCATTCAAGCTTTTGGATTCTCTTTTTAATTCAAGTAAGCTTCCATTTGATTTCATGCTTTTCTTCAATTTCATGCTTTGTGTTCAATTTCATGCTTTGTCTTCAATTTATGCTTTTTGCTTTAGCTCTTAGATGAATTGTTAGATCTTGTGAATCGTCCATGGAACCTAGGTGAGTGACACACCTTGATCATATATCGAGTCCTTGATCGTCTTTATTTTGAGTATTTTATGCTTTTCTTCAATTTCATGCTTGTTCTTTATTTATGAATTTTGCCTTAGCTCATAGATTTCTTGTTAGATCTTGTGAATCGTCCATGGAATCTAGGTGAATGACACACCTTGATCATAGATTGAGTCCTTGATCATTTTTACTTTGAGTATTTCATATGCTTTATTTTGGTTCTTATCTTTATGCATAGTTTTTCGTTGAATCCTAGATCTACTCTTCTTTTTTGTTATTTTCCGAAAAGATTTAAACTTTCACGTCAACTTTTCTTGCTCTTTCTATTGGTGCTTTCGATCTTTGTTAATTTGCATTATTTAGATTTTTATGATCATGCATGCATGGTTGTACTTTAGGTTGTTTTAGGTTTACTTGGTGAAACATTGCTTTTACTTGCATATTTTCATTCTTGCTTGCACTTTCAATCTCGGCACACGCTCGAGGCATCCGACCAACTTGCATTTTACATTCATAACTAGTCATTTACGTATTTCATTAGTTTTAATTGCTTTAATTATTTTTATTTGCTTTAATCAGCATTTTATTTGTATTTCTCTTTATTTTCCATCAAGGCTACAAACCATTGATATCTATTAGCAACTCGGATTTCGATAATACCAAGCCATAGAACCCCTTGGTATATTCATCACCACTAAAACTACTCTTTTACTGCTTCGATGTCCGTAGGTGTGTAGCTACTGGATGGAGCAACTGCACTGTAGGCTTGTGGACGCAAGCCTAAGATCCCAGGCCTAGACTGACGTGGCCCAGCATTAGGAGCAGCAACGGTTTTTGGAGCCCAAGAGGCAGTAGGGTATGGGCATGGTGGCGGTTTGGGCCAATGAGCCAACCAAGGAGCCCAGGCGGCCCATGGCTGTTGCTGCCAATTAAATTACACAAGCCCAGTTTGTTGTTGGGCCATCTGTCTATTTCCCAGAAGCCTTTGTTTTTGACTTCTTTTGCTTATTGCCTTTGGAGTTCGAACGGGATGAAGCAGAGGAAGAAGAGGTGTTGGAGTCCAAGTCGTGGTGGCTGCCGGAGCTTGCGACGAGAGCAGTTTGGTTGTTGGAATTACCCTCCTTCGCCAAGCGGTTTTAATGGTCCGCTTTGCAAACTTTAGACAGGATCGGAAACTCTCATACGAGGGTAATGGTTCTTGATTTTGAATGATGTCCACTGTCCTGGCAAAGGCCTCAGGCAACCCGACCATGAACTTGAGAACCAATCTGCTGTTGGAGAAAGGGGCATCAACATCAGCAAGGCGATTGGCCAATGATTTGATGTGATTACAATAGCTATCAATCGACGAGAAATTCCCGAAATCAAGGTCCACAAGTTCTTCTTCAAGATGAGTAGCCCGAGATGCCTTGTTGTCCTGAAATATTGATTCGATACGAGCCCATGCCCCTTGAGAGGTGTTGTCTTTAAGCAAGATAGCATGAAGAAGATTCGTGGAGATAGTCCCATATCCAATTAAGTACCGCGGCATCAAGACGCTTCCATAAGGCTGGGTCTGCAGCTTTGGATGTGGCATAAGTGGTTATCTCCTTTTCCTCCGTAGGAGGGATGATGTGGTGATGCAAATCATGAACCCTAACAAGAACCTTGAACAAGGTCGCCCAAGAGTGATACACACCGTGCTCCGCATCCAATGTTATAAGGATTATTAACTTGACATTGGTGATAGTTAGAGCGGGATGAAACTTAGTTGATTCGGCCATTAAAGAGTGCAGTGGAAGAAGAAGAAGAAGAAGATAGGGAAAGAGAGGTGTTTGTTAGGGAAAATTGGATCGAACAAGGCTGATACCATGAAAGAATGAATAATGAACAAGAGGTTTACCAACTCAAGGACTGAGTTTATGTCCCTCCCCCTCTCAACAGTATCACGCCTTACTCTACGAGCAAGTCTTACATCAGCATCTGAACCAATCAACGTAACATGAGACCTAATTAGCACCTAACCCATAACAATAGCACAAATAAATGAAACAATGCAAAAACAATTCAAAGTTCACCAGTGTCAACAAAAATCTTCATGTTCATCAAGTTCCGAACCCGTTGATCATGGAAAACAAGGATACCTTCCAGTATGATAACATCGGATGCATTCAAAGTTTATATATATATATATATATATATATATATATATATATTATATATA
>BMAC01000377.1:928884-943971 GCA_014905375.1 Phtheirospermum japonicum
CCTGGAGTCGATCAAATTGTTTATTTCTATAATATTATCTTTTAACCATATTTAACTATGGGCCCAACAAAGTGGATAAGGAAAAATAACAGTACAATCTCCTTGAGAGCTCCACGAAATTTATAATATGTAAACTTCAAAATATGTACCTGGCGAAAGCTTTCTGAACTCCTTTGATGTGTTTTGAAGTCATATATTGGAACATGGACAGAATTACCGGACTTTAGCTTTCCAACACACTCGAGGAGCTGCTCTGTGTCAAAAGCATCTGCAAGGTAAAGTCTATATTAATTAAACCAGTTTTTAGAAAATCCTATAGCATCAAACTAGTATTAAAACAAACTGAGATTGATTAATGAAGATTGAACTTTCAAATCTGAACTGAGTTACCTGGATGATCGAAATTGTACTCATATACACGTTCCAATTCTTTAGGAGTCAAACCACGATAAAAAGAAGCCTGAATTAAACCAGAGACAACAGGTTTTAAATTTGCTCTGTTAATGGCTCTCGATGAACACTTCAGAGAAAAAAAATAACGCCAAAAAAGGAAACAAAATAACTATAATCAGACACGCTCGGAGAACCTGATTGACTAGCACTACACGTTGATCATGGAGCTGATGAATAATCATATCACAAATTGTCGTCTTCCCCGACGCCGTACCTCCAGAAACCCCTAACTCCAACATAACAAAAACCACAAAATAAAAGAACTCATCACAAGACAAAGCAAAATATATTCAAAAACATAGTAACCTAATCGTATTTAGAAACATGAAATACCAATGTCAAAATTACACCTAAAAACCTTCAACCAAGCATATTTTCATTTTCAAACTGATATAGAATAGGAAATTCAGACAACTAACCATATATATATATATCTTTGTGTGTGTGTGTGTGTATTCTAATAATTATTTAAAAATCTAATAGTATTTAAAATTGTATAACGTTGTTTACGAAATCTACTTTAAAATTATGAAAAACTTCCTTGTACACAATATTTATAGTTTTATTACTACATTTATTCTCATCATTGATGATCAATATTTTTATACATTTATAATTGATTAATCTTGTTATGTCTACGTACAATTGGTCATGACTGAATACTAACTTCCTCCTAGAATGAGAGGGAATGATTAGTACTTTCCTGGTCTGCCTTTTTCTAGAAGGAAAAGGAACGACCTGACCATTATGAATAACGGACCGAGATTCACGTAATTGTGTTTCCGGGATCTCGGAAGGGCCCCACTTGATGAAAAACTATAAATACCCAAACCTCAAGGCTGAGAGGTACACAATTTCAAGCATTCTTCTCCTGCTTCACTTTATTCCGATCAAAAACGCTTACTGACTTAAGCATCGGAGAGGTTTCCACTGGAAAACCCCCGATGGTCCTTTCTAACGTGTTTTTTGGTGGAAAAGGGGTCGGGAAATTCTCTGGTGAAGGTATAGGTTCTCTTGGGGCAATTTTCCAGGTGAAAAAATTGGCGTCGTCTGTGGGAAGAACAAGGCTAAGACGTGAGAGAATCATGGCATCAGATGGACTTTGGCGAAACTTGGTGGCACGCCAAACTCTGCCACACCAACGGGTGCGCTAAATGTGGCAAGACCATCGGCGGCAGCTAGACCAGGCGCAGCGCAACCTCCTCCTAGTGGAACCAAACAAGCTGACGGTGGATTGCTGAACGATTCCTTTCTAAGGTAATTATCCGACCTCATTGGCAAGGCGGTGGAGGTAGTTGTGGATAGAAAGCTCGTCGAGATCTCAACACCCCCTTCCAAGGTGGCTCAGCCGCCGAAGACGGAACCACTACGAACAACCCAGCACACGGTCAGAACTCCCCTTCAAGAAGAAGAGGAGAAATTATCTGCTTCAGAAAGTGAAACGTCAAGCAAAACCAACCCAGACCTCACTGAGCAGATGCAAAACCTACAGAAAGAGGTCAGGGAAGTTAAGAGGAAGATGGTGGGTACGGTGCCAGCGTGGAGAGGTACCCCGTTTACAGATGCAGTTATGCACGATGATGTACCGACTTCTTACCGGTCCATGGGCTTTGAATACAACGGAACAATAGATCCATGGGATCACCTGAGCTGATTTGAGATCGTGGCTACTTTTCACAAGTTCTCTGACGCCATCATGTGCAGGGTCTTCCCGACGACCTTTACAAAGTCAGCCCAACTCTGGTTCAGCCAGTTGCCTCCGCGTTCCATAAGCAACTTTGACGAATTTAGTTCAGCATTCTTACACCAATTTACCAGCTGCAGGAAGTACCAGAAAATGCCGCTGGAATTATTCAGCTTTGAATAGAAGGAAAATGAAAATATGTGCATACATCAAATGATTCACGAATGTAAATCTAGAAGTGCCATCAGCGTATGAGGAGCTCTTGGTTAACGCTCTGGCTCAGGGGCTCAAGAGAGGGGAATTTTTCCATTCGCTGGTCGTAAAGCCAGTACTGAGAATTGGCGAGCTCCTGGAGAGAGAAGAAAAATACATTCATCTGGAGGAGGCCTTGAGGATCAAGGAGGATGGAGAAAAGAGAAGGGAACGATCTGATAGGGAGGACACTACCCCGATGAAGAAACCTAGGAGTCACCTGGTTGGAGGACTCCGTTTTGATAGGTACACACCTCTGGCCACACCTCAGGGGGAGATTCTGCAGGCAATTGAGCGACACCTTGATCTCAAATGGCCCAGGACTTATTCCCAGAAACCAAGGAAAGAGAGATTTGACCGATTTTGTCGATACCATAACGAGTATGGTCATGATACAGACCAGTGCACCCACCTGAAGGATGAGATAGAGAGGTTGGTACAGGCAGAGCACCTCAAGGAATTTGTGCAAGCAAGACGGGAGGAGTCCAGATCTGACTCTCGCTAATGAGATCGACCTCAGGGAAATAAGCGTGAGCTGGATGGCGGGCGAAATAACGGAAGAAGTAATGACCAGACTCAGGAGGTAAGGAGTGAAATTCTAATGATAACAGGAGGCGGATTGGATGAGCATTCAAGAAGGGCCCAGAACAATTATGTTCGTGCTACGAAAGATCTGACAAGGAAAGTGAGGGAGGTCGGGCAGCTAACGCCAAGCCCAAACATATGCTTTGGGTCAAAAGATGAGAATGGAATCCTGGCTTCTCACATGGACGCCCTGGATATCACAGCCACTATCACCAATTATACCATATGACAGATCTTCGTGGACACGGGTAGTTCGGCCAATATTATGTTTTACGAATGCTTTCGACAGTTGGACCTAAATATAGACCTGGAGGAGGTCAAGACTTCACTTGTTGGCTTTAAAGGGGGAGCCCTGAAACCGTTGAGAGCAGTGAATCTCCTGGTTATGCTAGGGGATGGCCCGTTTAGACAAACCAGGTCAGTGCGTTTTTTGATTGTGGACGCACCTTCCTCATACAATGTTATGCTAGGGCGACTATCCATGAGTCAATTTCAAGCTGTGATCTATGTCTACTATATGAAGTTGAAGTTCCCTGCCCAGGACGGAGTGGGAGAGGTCCATGGTGACCAATACACGGCAAGACGTGCATACGTAGACAGCGTTCGGCGCAACGAGGAAGAATGAAGAGGTAAAAGGGCAAGGATTGAAGACAGACCTAACCCATCTCAGAGGGAGGAAAATAATATGACAATTGAGGTAGTCCCAGAAGATGACAGTCGAGTTCTGCGTGTAGGGACGACCCTTAGCCCTGAAGTATTGGTGGAGTTGGTAGCTCTGCTTAGGGCCAGCACAGACATGAAGGTCTATGTAGACGATATGTTGGTCAAGAGTGTGAAAGCAGCCTCACACATGGATGACCTGAGGTAAACCTTTGATACTTTGAGGAAGTATAAGATGAAGCTCAACCCCAAAAAATGCATGTTTGGGGTAAGAGCTGAAAAGTTCCTGGGATACATGGTCATGGAAAAGGGGATCGAGGAAAATCCAGAGAAGATTAAAGTTATCATGGATATACAGCCCCCGGAAAATGTTAAGGAAATGTAATGTTTGGCCGGGCGGATAGCAGCCCTGAGTAGGTTTATTTCACGCTCGGCAGAGAAGATCTTGCCATTTTTTTAGGCTTTACGAAAAAGAGCCCCGTTCCAGTGGGATGAAAAGTACCAAGATGGGTTTCAGAGGCTGAAAGAATACTTGGTCGGAATGTCGTTGCTGACCAAACCTGTCCACGGAGAGCCCCTGGTCTTATATCTATCTGTGAGAAAACAAGCTGTCAGCATAGTCCTGGTCAAGGAGGAGGGCAGAGTACAAAAATCAATATACTACTGGAGTAGAGTTTTGCATGATGCCGAGCTCCGGTACGTAGAGGTAGAACGGGCCATGTTAGCCCTGGTTGGGACGACTCGCAAGCTCCGCCCCTACTTCCTCTCACATAATTTGGTGGTCAGAACTAACCTACCCCTAAAGGCAGTCATGGATAAGCCAGAGGCGTCGGGGCGCCTGGTGAAATGGATAATCGAGCTCAATGAGTTTGATATTAGTTTTGAGGCGCGAACAACAATTAAGGCCTAGGCACTGGTTGACTTCATGCAGGAAATGACCAGCTCTCCCGAGGAAATAAAGGAATGGACGATCTACACCGATGGCTATGTCGGCAACCTCGGCTGTGGCGCAGGGATAGTGTTGATGGACCCGGAAGGGGTGACCACAGAGTATGCAGTACGCATGAACTACCCCCTATCCAACAACGCGGCATAGTACGAGGCGTTGCTGAGAGGGGTCCAGATGGAAAAAGAGCTAGGGGCAGACCAGGTATGTGCGCGAGTAAATTCGCAGCTTATATGCAAATAAATAAAAGGGGAGTTCAAAACCAGTGAAGAGCACCTGCAAAGATATTTGACTCGATTTCGTGAGCTGGCCAGTGGCAGCTCTTTGACAGTCCATCAAATTCCTAGAGAAGAAAATGGCTGAGCTGATTACCTGGCCAAGGTATCCAGCTCAGCAATGGACTGTAAAGAAAAAGTGATCACTCTCCTAATGGCATACCGGGAGTTTGGAGAAGAAGAGGTGCATGCGTTAGAAGAGGAAACAGATTGGCGTTACCCGATCAGATTATATTTGGAGAAAGGAGAGATACCAGATAATAAGAGAGTGGCAGCAAAGATAAGAATCAGATCCTCCCGCTTCTGTCTGATCAAAGGAGAGTTGTATAGGAGAGGATTTGGACAACCTCTCCTGAGATGTCTGAGCTGGAAGGAAGGTGCCCATATTCTTAAAGAAATTCACGAAGGCTATTGCAGTAATTATATGGGCGCCAGGACCTTATCAAGAAAGGTCATGAGAGCTGGCTATTTTTGGCCATTATTGTGAAAGGAAGTAGAAGATTTCGTTAAGAGGTGTGACAAATGCCAGAGGATCTCTCCCTTGGTTCACAGGCCGGTGGAAGAGCTCATGACAATGAGCTCTCCCTGCCCCTTTGCAAAACGGGGGATAGATTTGGTTGGACCTTTCCCTACAGCTCCAGCTCAGAAGAAATTCTTGATTGTCGCCATTGACTATTTCAGCAAATGGGTAGAGGCCGAGGCTCTGGCAAAAATTATGGAAGATGCGATGATGGGTTTTATATGGAAACACATAGTGTACCGATTTGGCATTCCCAGGATCCTGGTCTCAGATAATGCCACGCATTTTATGGGAGCTAAGATCAGAGCCTCGTGCACTAAGATGAAAATAGACCAACACTTCACATCTGTTTATCATCCTCAGCAAAATGGTCAAGTCGAGGTGACTAATCGCATCTTAGTGCAAGGTCAGGCGGCAAATAGGTAGAGGAGCTCAGTTCAATTCTCAGGGCCTATCGCACTAATCCTAAGGAGAGTACTGGAGAAACCCCATTTAGCCTGGTGTATGGCATGGACGCTGTTATCCCCGCTGAAATAGGTCTGGAAACTCACCGAATCCAAAGCTTCGACACGGATCAGAATGAACTATTAATACAGGATGCACTGGATTTGGTTGAGGAAAAGAGAGAACGTGCTGCTGTTAAGATGGAGCACGTGAGGGGACGAGTTCGAGCGGCATATAATAAAACAGTAATAAAGAGATGTTTTCAAGTGGGAGATCTGGTGTTACGTAGAGCTGACCTAGGCAAAGCAAAAGGAAAACTGGATGCCACTTGGCAAGGACCATTTAAAATCACAAGAGTTCTGGCAGGTAGAGCTTATGAGTTGGAACAAATAGACGGAGTCGAAGTACTCAGAGCGTGGAATGTATCAAATTTACGAAAATATTATGTGTAAGATTATTTTACGAAACTTATTTATATAATGACGAATCGAGTTTATCTATATCTTATTGCGGACTGACCAGATGATCAATGAGATTTTAAAAACCAAGATTGGCCAAGGGTGGATGCCCCAATTTTCCTGACATGATTGTCAGTAAAGCCAGGATTGGCTAAGGGCGGATCCCCCAGTCTTCTTGACCTGATTGTCAGTAAAGCAATGATTGGCTAAGGGCGGATGCCCCTGTTTTCCTGGTTGTCAGTAAAGTCAGGATTGGCTAAGGGTGGATGCCCCAGTTTTCCTGACCTGATTGACAGTGAAGCCAGGTTTGACTAAGGGCGAATGCCCCAATTTTCTTGACCCAATCATCAATACAGCCAGGATTGGCTTAAGGCTACCCTGAGGAGCCAGATCTAACTATCAAGAAGGATTTTTTACCCAGAAAAGATCATTCACTAAAAACCAAGGCCAGAATTACATGAATGGAAAATACTTGTGCCACTTTTTACATCAAAACCTGGCGAGTTTAATTTAAAGTGCAAGAAACAGGAAAAAGAAATGCTCGTGAAAACGACAGAAATCGGGGAAATACATCAAAAACAGAAATTGAGATCATCCATGGGAAGAAGAAGCCCTCTTGTCGGAGGCCAGAATCCGGCGAATACGCCACAGCTCGTGCTCGATTTCATGGAGACGCTGACGATACTTATCCGCCCGCCCGGAAATTGCATGAGCCTCGCTAGCGGCGATGGTCAACCGACATACCGATTCGACTAAATTAGCCATTTCCTCCTCTAGTTGGCGGTTAAGCTGGCGGAGCTCATCCCATTCACGCTTGTAATTTTTCTACCTCTTCCTTTCCAGAAGCCGGCATACTTGGGAAATTTTCTCCCGAAGAACAACGAGTTTGTCAGAAAGTTTGAAGTTCTCAGCGAAAAGTGAGAGGTTTTTTCTCTTTACAATATCAATTTCTTCAAGCAGAGAGGAGGAAGACATAATAAAAATGAAATGCATAAAGGAAAAGCACGTATATAAAGAAAGCAGGTGCACGTGATTTATAGCAAAATAGTACTAGGGTTTCCCTAAAACCAGGAGACTCTAGGAATAGAAAGTTATTAAATGACAAATTATTCGGTTACAGGCAAGAATGTGAAAAAGATAGATCATCCTCACAGGAAAAACAAACAGATCTATCTATAAAATTAAGCAGGAAAATGCAGAAACAAGCCAAGTTGCGCCTAACTCTCGGCATCCAGCTCCTTAGCGAGCTGATCCACCACATCTTCTGCAGTCTGTGCCCAAGGAGATGCCCCTCCAGGCAGCTCACCCAGACCAGCAAAGGTTGGGGAGGGAGTAGATGTAGTTAGAGCAAGAGTAAGGCCCTGGTCTGGTTGAGCTAGCTCTGGAACAATGGGAGGAGCATAGAAGGATGTGAGGACGTGCTCGGTGAACTCATGAGCCTCAAGCCTATGCAGACGATCCTGCTCTGGCACGTACGAGAAGGTGGTGGGCTCAGAAGGCATCCAGTTCTTTTCGGTTGAAGGGAAGAGCGGGCTGATCCTTTACCCATTTGGCCTGGGCGTCCAAGCCAAAGTGGTAATACACCTCGGCCTCCGGGACGAGCAGTTGATATAGCTCCTCAGATCCTAGGAAGGCCTGACGGGTGACCTCCCTGGTTAATTGGATCAGCCTTAAACCCTCATCAGAGTTAAGGAACTCCATCTTCCCTTCCTCGCGCGCCTGAGCCACGACCTCATCCGCCAGACTTTGAGCCTCAGCTAGAGCCTCGTCGCGTGCTTCAGCCCTGGCCACCTCCAGAACTTTCTTCTCCGCCTTCCTCACCTCTGGTAACTCTAACTTAAGCTTCTTCATCTCGGCTCCTCTTTCCTTGGCAATATTGAACAATCTCCTCTCCTTCTCTTGAAGTTTCTTGTGCTCCTTGGCTAGATCCGCATTCATTAGGGACCCCCTGGCCCTGGCCACAAAGATAGACCTCTTGGCCGCTGCCTGAAAGGTGGAAAAACTTAATAAAGTATAAGGAAAAGGAGAAAATAAGAGAAAGAAACTTACCCTGGACTCATCTTGGCACAGTGACTCGATGAGTTCGGGATCAGACCACTTCTCCAAAGTGGCTCTGTCGGCGCTCGGGCATTGTCCCTGGATAAACTGAACTGCTATTGGCCTAGGACAGTTCAGGACGGGTGCATGGGTGAAGAAAGTTGCGTTGGGGTTAATTACCTTAACCCCTGAGGTGGATGCCCCCTCCGCGCAAGTGCGAGCCCTCTTCACCGGCGGGTGAGACCTCTCCTCCATCGAGTCTGCGGGGACGATCACCTCCACCTCGGGATGAGGGAGGTCCCGGGAGGTGCCTGATCCCCCTGCTTCCGCTCGGGGAAGTCCCACCTCTAGAGTTCTCTGTCCTGAGCCCGCCTCCGCCTCTCTCTGACGAGCGGCCATTATCTTTTGCATCATACTTGCTAAAAAAAGAAAAAAGGGGAGAGATAGATTAGTCAAATCATCATGAGACACAAGTCAATTAAGTAGCCTACAAAAAGATGACAGAGCAGTAAATGTTTCTTTACCAATCTCAGGGGTTAAAGGACTCATTTCCTCCCGGTCATTGAAAAAATCTAGAACGGAGGGAATAAGAAGTTGGGAGAGGTGGAGAACATTCTCGTTCAAAGTCAAAATTATCTTTTGTATCCCAGGATATCTGTCCCCTACGGATAGATGTGGCTGAGCAGGCAACTCCTCAATGGACTGGGGAGGGAAGCCCCAATCCCTTGAGCAATGCACAAAGAAAAACTTCTTCCTCCAAGCTTTGTTGCAGGAGGGGATGTAGGTAAGGAAGCGAACACCAGCTCTGGCACACAAATAAAAGTAGCCAGGGGAAGAGCTCTTGGCCTGGAAGAGCTGGTAAAAGGTCTGGGATGTAGGTTCAAGACCAGAATATCGCATGGCCAGGTTATAGCTTATGATGATCCTAAAAGAGTTGGGGACGAATTGGTGCACCAGAATTTTATACAACTGGGCTATCTCTAAAATCAAGGGGTTCACCGGAAGGCGCAAACCCGCCTGGATTTGATCGACGAAGAAAGTCAGGTGGTCGGACGACGCTTGTTACGCCATCACGCCACCGCAAGGGTTGACAAACGAGAATTCCTCAGGCACCTGGTATTTATGCCTTAGATTTTCCACATTCCTATCATTAAGGATATAGCAGATATATGGCTGGCCGGGAATATGTGGGGGATTTTCAAGAGAGGACGGCGATGATGGAACTGACGCCGCAGGGGATCAGTTTGTAGTAAGAGAATCAACGGAGGAAGAAGATGACTGCGTAGACATTATTGGAAGAGAAGAAGGATCGGAGAAGTACCTGGTGGTGAAGATGGTCGAAAAATGTTGGACTTGAGGAAGATATTGAATCGCTTTTTTGGAGAGAAAAATGGAGAGCTAAAGCGTTTGATAAATTGAGAATATGAAAAGTGAAGGAGAAAGAGGAAACCGCGGGGGAAAAAGGAAAAGAGGATTTTCAAAAAATGTCTTGAGAAAGAAGTGGGATCTTGATGGGATTCCCGCATTTAATGCCTGTCAGAGGAACGGTACCCAAAGAGACGTGTTAGGGACTGTAATCTTCGCTGATCTATCAATGGTACAGTACCTGAAGAGACGTGTCTGGGATGGTAACCGTTTCTGAATACAAAGCGTCACGGATAACCCTGATGACTCAACCTGATCGGAAAGGCGGATTTTTTGGGATTTGTACAAATATGGGACTAGGGAGACCAGGTGGAGCCCTAGCTACCCCAGGAAAAACCCCAAAGTGCCCAGATCTACCCCAACCATTGTTGGAGGGAAACTGGTTGATATGCCATGAATTGATCCTGGTCTGAGATCCAGACCTGGTTTGAGTAGACCTGGTTGAGTATCGCCTTGATCTGAGCTAACGCTACTAGGAATTGTGGGTTCCGGATTGTCCTAATCTGGTTCACTGCGAATATGACCCTGATCTGACCCCTCCTAGAATGAGAGGGAATGATTAGTTAATTTGATATACATAATTATATAATATCTTAATTAGTATACTTATATGAATATATTTTAATCATTTAAAATTTTAGGGGACAAGTTATATCCATTTTAAGTGTTTGATTTAAAAACGACAATATTTAAAACTTTTTAAAATCAATTTTGAGCATTTGATGTATGGTTTAATTTTATATCCATATTTAAATATTGATTAATTTACTTTTATTTTTACAAACTAACTTGTAACGTACCCGTGCGTAGGATTTTTATTTTATTCTTATCTCAAATAAAAAAATTGGGTTAGTATTAAAATATTTAAATAATTATTATATATATGTATATATAAGTTATATATATATATATATATATATATATATGTGTGTGTGTGTGTGTGTGTGTGTGTGTGTGTGTGTGTATGTGTGTGTGTGTGTCATCTAATTATTATTCAAATATCGAATAATATTGAAAATGGTATAACCAGATTTATAAAAGGATTGTTATTACATGAAATGTACTTTACAAATTATGTTGTACACAACACATGTATTTTTGACCTATCGAAATCTTGAAGATTCAATCATCTAATATCCATCAACTATGAATTGTTGTATAAGTTGTTAACATTATATAATAATGGGTACCTCAGTCTCTCTTTCACAAAACCAGTGAGAAAAGAACTCCCTCTAGCTCACATATTGTCTACCATTGTCTTTAGGTTTTCGATGTTCAACAAAAGATATATATTCCCTGTAGTTGTCTTCCCCATGCAAAATAGAAATGGATATTGTGTGAGGTACGAAGGATGCAACTCATTGAAATGTTTAATATTACCAGATCTCTTTTTTACTATAATATCTCTATTACCACTTTGAGGATCAAGAACACCAACAACTAATAGAGAAAACTCATACACTTTTGGAAGATTTTGCATCCTTCCAAACTTGTCTCTTCTCCCTAGTAGACATAATTTCACTTCAAAACCAATCCCTCAAATGGTTTTTTGGCCATTATAAATGATTTAACCAAATTATTTTCACTATCTAGCATAGATTGTAGGTCTGCTATAATTTCAGTGTGAAGAGATTTTTTTTTCATTGTTTCTACACAGTGAGCAAATAATAGTATAAGTATAGTAAATAAAATATAAATATTATAATGAAGTTGAAGTGATTGATATGTAAAACATAAATGTATACCTAAAATAATTAATTGGATTCTTAACTTCGTTTCCAGTGTCATGTATATAAAGTTGTGTGAATTTTAGAGTAAAACCTTGTTCTCGAAGAAGACTCCCAATCAAATGATAATTCTAGCCATGAATTTCGAACATCGGTGGGTATTTCCCCGTATTCATACTCGAATCCATCTTACCGCCCATAGAAGTGAAACAAAACATGTTGTTGTATGATCTATATTCTTCAAATAGTGTCAAATTCTATCACTTAAGCCGAAAATTAGATTATAGAGAAGTTGCGATGACTTAATTCTGGCAACATAAATTTTCCATTATCGCAACATCCTGAGTAGATTGGTGAAGAGGTATTTTTACACGGGTTTAATTCTCGCCATACCAAAAATATGCTGAACAATATTCATATTTGAAGGAAAGATTGCCAAGGTCTCGACAATCTAATATAAATTAAATCTTTATAATATAAGTATCATGTAAATAAATGAATATTACAACTACAAAATTAAATAAATATATTTTATATGTATAATTGGACTGTAAAACTAATATGAAATTCTCATTTAGTATTGAAATTAGTGTTCGTAAAAACATAACATCTATAGGAAGGTTTGTCTTTTGGTCTTTCTTCTCCGTAACAGTTTGGAATAATGTACTACCCTCCAAATTTATTACACCTGTTTTTTTCATGCTTATTCTATTAGATGAATAAGATGCGAAAGTATTTTCACCAAGTAAGCTCAACTAAGATTGTTGAACTATAATGTTTTCGATTTTTACTATGAATAAATTTACAATTATCAATTTGTTCGAAATCTAAAATCACATATAGCTAATTCTTGTATTAAAGAAATATAAACGATAACTAAAACTTGAAAAAAAAAAACTCAACTATTTATAATATGAAACCAACGTACTATATAATTAACATATAAAATAAAAACTAAGTATGACAGTGCTTTCAAGATTAACGTCTTTAGAAACATTTGCTTTCAGAGGTGGCATTCCCTTTCTTGGTATTGGAATTAGTTGTTATTTTTTCAAATCTATTATAGTTGATGCCATATTGTTCATTCCATTCGATGCTGGTTCACACTTATTGTTTTGGCCGGACTTATATAATAACAAAATACATCATTTTATGAGATCAATTCAAATAAAAAAGTATTGAATCGCCATCATCTACAAATATTTTTTTGGTCATTCTAAACGACTTAACCAAATTATTTTCACTATACAACATGAATTGTAGTTCGCTACAATTTCGGTGTGAAGAAAAAAAAATTCAGTGCTGCCTCTGCACGGTTAGCAAATAACAGTATAAGCTTAATAAATAAAATACAAATATTCCAATAAAATTGAAGTGATTGGCATGCAAAACTTAAATGCATACTAACATAATTAATTCGATTTTGAACTTTGATAGAAATTAAGTATGACATAAATATTTTCAAAATTAACGTCTTTAGCAACATTTGCCTTCAGAGGTGGCCTTCCCTTTCTTGATTTTGAATTTAGTTGATCTTTTTCTAAATATATTATAGTTGATGTCACAATGTTCATTTCACTCGATGTTTGGTTCGCACTTGTATTGTTTTGCGCAGTTTCTATTATAGTAATAAAATACATTCTTTTATTAGATCAATTCAAATAGGAAAATATTGAATCGTAATAATATTAATAAATAACATGTTGATAGTCAATAAAGTAATTATTAAATTATGTTGTGCCGCACATTTGTTTAATTTAATTAAAAATAAAAGTGGTCAATTTTTTATTTTTTTTTAAGTGACAAACTTGATATTGTTTGACTCACAAAAATTGATATTAAACTTCTACATTTAAATGTCTATTGAAACATAATATTATTTTTAGGTTACTAATTTTAATTAATTAAAATCACAAAACTTGCGACTATTCTCTAGTAGTTTAATATTTAAATATTTTTAAATTATATTAATTGATCGATCGATTGATTAATCTGATACTCATATATCTATATATAAAATTGGGATCAAGTATATATATAATTGATGGATCTTTTCTACCATTTTACATAATTGTCTATCGTGACAACATTTTGCAGCAACTTTTTTTACCATTTTTATCTTACCATGACAAAATCAAATACATGTGTTGATTGGCAGAATCAAGATTTTGGTAACTAATGACAACATCCTGTGCCTCCAAGACTCCAAATATATGTAAAACTGTAAATTATAAGAAAATTTCAAACTTGGGCCCCGCGGATTGAGCGCAACAAACATAGTAATTACCTCTCTATTTGTTCCACTTCCTTCAATCAACCACAACAAGAAAAATAAAGCACAAGTATCAATTATATCAATAAAGGTTATTTATCGTCTTCAATTTCGTTTTCTTTTGTTTGCTAGCAGGCAATATAGACGCGCTTGGAGTGAGTAACAACTCTCATGCAAGTCTCCATCAGAAACTAAAGAGGTTCTACTTTATAATAACAATTCCTGCTTTTATATATTTTTATATATTTGTTTTGATATTATAATTGTTCCAAGTGAAAGATATGATTTTTGAAGCGCAGACTAGATTGGGTTGAGTTTTTAGTTTCTTATTATTTATTATTTTATTTCGCAGTCTTGATCCCTAACCTCCCACACAAAGTTGGGCGGTGGTACCATTAGCTAAATAACTGGGGATTGGCTCGAGTCCTTAGTTGTTAGGGCACAAAATTATAAAAAATTAACAACCAAAATTGAAATATTCAAAATTAACAAGATTATCCTGATAGTATTATTTTATTGTATCATTGGGAACTCTAAACTTCCAAGTAGGACGTGGGCTATTGTTTACAAGATATATCATAGTTATATTGATGGGCAATTTATCATGTGCACGTGCATCATGTATTACGTGATAATATATGATAGTTATATATGATAGTTATATGATAGTTGAATTTTTCATTTTAAGGTCTAGTTTTTTTATTTTTTTAATTTAATTTTTTATTTTAGGGTTCCGGTAAAAATCTATCATTCTATCAGTTATATGTGGTGATATGTGTTACTTATATGTGATGATATATGATAGAAATTTAGAGTTTAGAGTTTAATATTCAATTTCAGGGTTTAGTTTTTCATTTTAGGGATTAACTTTTCATTTTTAAGTTTAATTTTTTTATTTTAGGTTAATTTTAATCTCGTGATTTAAAATTTTAGATTTAGAATTTTAATTATTTATGATGATATGTACGACTTATATATAATAATATGTACTATTTATATGTGATGATATATGTAAATATATACGATAATAAATTAAATTATATGGTGTACCTGCAAGGTACACCTGGATCCATGATATACTGTCTCGTGGATGATATATATCGTCTCAAGACAGTTTAAGACACAAAATTATGAATGAATAAACTAAAAACATGACTTGGAAGTACATACAATTTAAAAAGATGTTTTACTTTATTTTGGTTCTATTTCAAAATCATTGTCTTAGATAAATGTCACATGTACATATGATAGTTATAATTTTGTACATGTCTTTCATCTAATAAAGCTAAACAAAATATTTAGAGATAATAATAATATATATATATTAGATTGAAAGCAAATGTTTCAAA
>BMAC01000377.1:943996-956905 GCA_014905375.1 Phtheirospermum japonicum
ATTGAAAGCAAATGTTTCAAAATGCAACTCTCGAACAATGTATTCAAAAAAAAAAAAAAAAAAAGACAAGGATTGTCACACATTATCCTTGCTCTCCCCAACTTTGAATTTTAATAGTACAATAATGGAATCGTCAAAGCTTAAAAATGATTTCCATGTCACAAACCACCACGAAAAAAAGACGTCGTGGTATGTAATTCCTCAATAAGATCGTGATGTAGAAAAAGCAAGTGTTTCATGGCGTGAATGCGTTGAACAAATCTCGCTCTTTGGTTATACTCACTATTTTTGCCTTCTTTGTGACAACATATTTACGCCATAAATTGATCCACCATTTTTGCCTCCAACAATAAGATAGCACGGAACGTTCTCTTAGTTTTTATCTTATTTTTGGTTTATGAGAATATGTGTAGTGATGTGTAGGCTTTTTTTTTTTTTTTTTTTTTAAAGGTAGTATCTTTTTCTCCCTCTTTAGACAGCGAGTGGGCTGCTTTCACCTATAGCATTCTCAATCAAAAATTATCTCCCTATTTTTGGGAATTCTAAATTGATTTGACTGTGGTGGCCCTATTCAATTTATGGAGTTTTATAATTTGTTATATGTTTGTTTTATAATCGTGCAATATTTTCTATCCCCATTAATTAATAGATTTGTTTGAAAATATTTTAATTTATTAGCATACATGGGTATAATATTGTGAAGATATTGTAGTTTTTTTTCTTATTTTAATATATCTTTTATTTAAAATTTAAAATAGTACTTTTAGAAATAAAAAATTTACGATAATATATGAATTTTAAAAATGTCATCGCTTGAATTTATCAAAATTATTATGAATGGGCCTATTGGTTCAAATCAATTGCATTTATTGAACTATCAGTTTTTTTAATTAAAATTGTTTTGTTATGTAATATATATTTGAAATCAGGAATTAAAACTTAAGTAGGTCTCCTATGAGAAGTCTCTATCTCTCCCTCTTTTGGTAAGACAAGTTTTTCTTTCAAACATAGTAATACTCACATAAATTTATATTTTTATCAATTTTAGTAATATTTAATATTTTTGGACAAAAATAATAATATATTACTTGTGCTTAAAAACTATTACTCTTACTATATATCACTAAAAGGACTCACGAGTTGCTGTTATAGAATTTCGCAAACAAAATTAAGAAAGTACATGCGTTTTGCCTGTGGTCATTAGTCGTTTGGTTTGTGATCCATGCACGCATGCACGCGATTGGCGTGAGTCAGCCACGAGCAAGACTCCACGTGGATTGCTGATGCTGTCAAACGAGAATTGTGGGAAAGATATTATTCACTTTCCTTCTAGGAAACAATTAGATACATGCAATCCTTTTTTTTTACCCTAACTATCGTCTATGACTACACCATTTTTAGATAAAAATCCTATATTTGATTCCTGATTAGCAATAGAATCCTAAAACTTATTGTTTCGTGATTGTCTTCTCATTGCAAATCCTCTAATCATAATTACGATAAGTTTTCCAAAATTAGCAAAAGTAGAAATGCTCCGAAATATCCCTAATAATACGTGGCAAATTCGGGCTCTATGCACATGACAACCGTACAATTGAAATAATTGAACGATAAGTATTAGTAAAAAACACAAAAAAACATATCCAATCTTTTTCTTTGCATGCAACATATATATAGATATAGTAGCGTGTATTATTGCCACCTCGCCGTGCCAGCATAGACAGGTCAAGTGAAAGTGGGAATTAAAGCGTTAATCCTTTTTTATCACAATTGAAAATAATAAAGTATAAGAGTAAGCTATTAGTAGTAGAATTGTATTTCAAATATAGTGACTGTCCAGTGTTCCATTAAATCCCCAAAAGCAACTAATTTTGTTGAGAGAGTTAAAACAGAAAAAAAGTGGGCAAATGTGAGTGCCATTTTTTTTTTTCTTTTCTTTTGTGTTTTGTCTGGTGGGACGACTAAGAGACTTTAATTTGAGAAGAGAGTTAACATATATATATCCCCTGATAATCCGATTTCGATATTAAAAAAAAAAAATCAATTTTTCGGCCACATCCCTTTCTTGTATTCTTATTGATTTTTTTTGTTTGTTTGTTTTTTTCTGCCATGGCTGATCGAGGACAGATATCAATGGGACTCAACAAACCATGTATTCTCCTAATAAGTAAGTGCATGCATATTCAGAATTTTGTTTTCTTTCTTTCCAATTTAATTTGTTTTTTATTAATTAAAAAATTGGGAAGCAGTTATATCTGGAATGGAGAGATTTGCATTCAAGGGGGTGGCATCAAATTTGGTGACGTATCTGACGGATGTGATGACGATGAGCAATTCATCGGCGGCGAAATTCGTGAATAGTTGGGTCGGGTTTACGTCAATGTTGCCGTTAATAGTCGCGACTTTGGCGGACTCTTATTGGGACCGATATACCACCATTTTAGCCTCTTCGGTGCTCTACTCTGCGGTGAGTGAGTGCACTATTTTTTATTTTTTATTTTTTTTATTTTATGTTTTCGATACAATTTCACACGATTCATGCCGATTGAATTTACACGTGTTTAATTCTGTGGGTCACAACCTTTGGGCTGTCCAATGATACGATTATTTTAGTGGAAATCTACATTTACTATCATGATTTTGGTGCCCGAGTCACTATCCACTTCTCTTTGTGCCCATCTATTCACCTTAGTGAAAAAAACCATAAAAAGCACATTTGATTCAAACAGTTAAAAAAAAAAAAAAAAAGAGCGATTGGATTGTATTTAATCCATAAAATGCTTTAGCCATGTACATGTATTTGGGTATCGATTTGATTTGATGATTTAAAATTAGGGTTTTTATTTGTTTGTTTGAATATTCTCCTTAAAATTAGCTTTGAGTTGTTTATTGCATATCTTAGGGACTTCTAGCTTTGACATCAACGTCGGTGCAATGGCCATGGATCCGAAAAGACGACGCACATTCGATTTCATCGCTATCGTGGTCTCTCTACCTGATCTCCCTAGGCCAGGGCGGTTACAACCCTTCGTTGCAAGCTTTCGGGGCGGACCAGCTAGAAAACAACGACGACGACGATTTGCCACTCACAAACACGGATAACAACAAGGGCTCGGACAAGAAGAGCAAGTTTTTCCAATGGTGGTACTTTGGGATTTGCTGTGGCAGCCTCCTAGGCGTGTCGGTCATGTCGTACGTACAGGACAATATGGGCTGGGGATTGGGGTTTGCTATGCCCACCCTCTCGATGCTCGTGTCGATTCTGTTGTTTCTGTGTGGCAACCGGTTTTATATGCGGAAGCAGAAGGGGGCTGCGAATGGCAAGTCGTTTGAGGATATTGTCCGAGCGGTTAAAGCAACCGTGTCGAAGATGATCAACGGTGGGAATTGTTTGTCGAGGAAGGAGTATACTTTGGTTGAGTTAGAGTAAGTCCCTTTTATACATACCAACTATTTTTCTTTTTTTCTTGTTTAATCTTATGCAAATTAAGTAAATAATAAGGTTTAGCAAGGAATAATTACAAAAATACCCTTGAGGTTTGACTTAATTACTGAAAACCCAACTAACTTTGAGGAAAACATAATATTATTATAAGTGGGAAGGGTGTTTTTCTTATGAATGTGGTAATGTAAGAAAAACATCAAGCACTATATATTTATTTGTAATAATACCCTTTAATAATTATCCAAAATTTCATTTGAAATCTTAATCCTGATGATTAGAATTTGAATTTACAGGCTCCAGGAGAAAGCGGCATTGTGCAATCAAGACCAACATTACGAAGAAAACCACGAAGAACGCGTGCAGCCTCTCGAAGCCACAAAAATCGTGCTACGCTTATTGCCAGTCTGGATAATGCTTCTACCATTCGCCGTAATTTTCCAGCAACCGGCCACGTTTTTCACCAAACAAGGCATGACCATGGAGCGCAACGTTGGAACCCAATTCAAGATCCCACCAGCCGCGCTTCAAAGCTCGATCACCGTCTCGATTATCATATTAATGCCCTTTTACGACAAGATCTTCGTCCCGCTCGTCCGCGTTTTCACGCGTGACGAAAAGGGCATCTCCGTTATGCAGAGAATGGGGATCGGGATGTTTTTGTCCGTGATCGCTATGATGATCGCGGCCATTACGGAAAAAAAGCGGCTCGAGGTTAGTCAAGGCGTTGACCTTTTGACCGGGGATGTTCCATTTAGTATATTCTGGTTGTTGCCTCAGTATGTGTTGTTGGGGATTTCGGATATTTTCACGGTTGTTGGGATGCAGGAGTTTTTCTATTCCGAGGTGCCGGTTAGAATGAGGACGATGGGGATCGCGCTTTATACGAGCGTTTTTGGTGTTGGGAGCTTTTTGAGCGCGATTCTTATTTCGGTGATTGAAGATTTGACGAATGGTGAGGGAAATTGGTTCTCGGATGACATGTCCAAAGCTCGACTCGATAACTATTACTGGTTTCTGGCGATGTCGAGTGTGATAAGTTTGCTGGGTTTTGTAGCTTTTTGTAAGTTGTTTAGAGAGAGAACGACATAAATAATTTGATCTGAATATTTGTTCAATTTCAGTGATTCTTACTTCAGATAATTGCATACCAAACCAATAAGTAATATATACTTATAAAAAAATATAAAAATACTTGGTTATATTTCTCCACACTAAAATATTAGTACATTATAAAATGACAAACGTAAATATTTTTCGTTCAAGGGCATTTTTTCTTTCTCCCCTACTTAATTCTCAACTAAAACCATCCTGTTTACTTACCTCGTTTCTTTTATAAATTTCTTTCAAAGGCAAATATTGCAACAATATTTTTTCCCTTAACGATATGACAGACATAGATTGTTGTAATAATTGGGTAAGAATCACATGTAGACGTGTTGATCCGGTTTCGGTTAATCGGTTAACCGCCGATTAGTATCCGGTTGACCGGTTACGGTTAACCGTTGACCGTCGGTCACGGTTAAAACCGTAACCGTCAACCGTCGTCGGCGGTTAGATTACGGTTAACCTGACCGGCTAACCGTAACCGCAGGTTAACCGGATTCTTTAAAAAAAAAATCGTTGGCGGTGTAACCGCCCAGTTATGCAGTCGATCGACAGCCTGTCCATCGACCGAGGTTCAGTAGATCGACTGCTTTCTTTTTTAAAATTAAAAAATAAAAATCGGCGGTTAACCGACGGTTTGGTTAACCGATTTAACCGTAACCTTAACCGGTTTTCCGGCGGTTAGATTACGATTAGGGTTGAATCGGTTAAATTAACCGGCCGATTATTAACCTGTTCAACGCCTCTAATCATATGTAATGATCACACCAATTTTTTTTTATCTGACAAAGTTTAAATCCGTATTCGTCCCATAAAAACAAGCCATTTAAGGGGAAGGGAAAAAAAAGGAACACAACATTGCCCTTTTCTTTTCTCTCTCTCTGCCGATCCTAACCTCATTAGCCAAAATCCTGCCGCACCTCCACCTTTGTCGCCTTCGATTTAACACTGTATTTCTATCAGTAACTTAATGCCGCACTTTTGCCCATCAACTTAATCCCAATTTCTTTCAGTTATCTTTGCAAATTCTTTTCAATTAATAAGTTCACTTTTTTTTTTTTTACCAAAAACTAACTCTTTACAAACATATGCCACATTTCCACTTAAGAGTTTCACTTTTGGACAGAAAAATGTGACTTTTACACCAAAAGCACCCACTTTTGCATATCACCAAGCAAATCCAATATAAATACATCAAATACAATCATCAAGTGCTAGAATTGTCTAAAACATTTTATAATATCATAACCAATCATTCAATTGTCATTCACCTACAACATGATCAATCATAATAAGCCAAAGAAAATATTAACTTCAGATAGATAATATTGTCACTTTCTCACTAAAAAGTGATACTTCTGCACTAACAAAGTTTTAAAGCAAAAGTAGTAGTTTTACAGAGAAAAAAACAGCACTAGAACTTTCACACATCTAATCTTGATTTTTTTTTTTTTTTTTTTTTTACAATCTTGACGTTGTCGTTCTTTTTCAAAATGTCTACTTTGTGCCCGCTATTCCTAGGAAGTAAAAATAAGTAACGAATGTTTTCGGGAGTTATTGCGAACATCTTGTTAGCATCAATTTTTAATATTCGGCTTGTCCTATTAAAATTCTTAATCAACCATCCTAACATGTGTGTAGGGAACTTCTTCACTCTAATCTTCAATAACATACCAAAATTGATTTTCTCTGGTGTCTTCTTTCTGTTCAGGTGAAATTACATCTGCTAATTTGGCTAATCATTGCGGTCTATAAGTCGAAGCAAAGTTTGTGCAAAATAAGATTTGTATCAGACAATTTCAATATACATATCAGATTCTAAAAGGAAATACGTGACAATAATAATGCCAAATGTGAAAGTTTTAGAGCAAAACGTAACAATTTTCCGGAAGGAAAAACTTAACAGTTTCAGTATCACCATAACTTCATAACTCATGATAGTATATAACTAAAACTCAACAAAACATGTAGCATATTCAAAAATGAGAAATAACATATTCAATAATAAATTACGCATATCAGATTCTAAAAGGAAATAAGTGACAATAATAATGCCAAATGTGACAGCTTTAGAGCAAAAAGTAACAATTTTTCGGAACGAAAAACTTAACAGTTTCAGTATCACCATAACTTCATAACTCATGGTAGTATATAACTAACACTCAACAAAACATGTAGCATATTCAAAATTGAGAAATAACATATTCAATAATAAATTACGAATACCTAGAGCATGAGCAACAAAATACCATCTAATGAAGTAAGTTGCAAATATTTCACATAACAATGACATCAAGATAAGCTTCTTTATACATAACAATTATTTTTGAGCGCATGTGGTTTATAATTTTGCAGGTTAATATTTATTATAAACATAAATCAATTAAACCAAATTTCATTCTCATATTAAAAATCACACTTTTTTTTTTCTTCATATTATACAGTTATAAAAGTACATAATTTCATAAGATGATAAGACAAGAAATTAAAAGTGAAAAATACAATTATCTTACCAATATACAACAAAACTAGAAGCCTAGAAAGCTTTTGACCCAACTTATTATGGAAATATCAAGAGCACAGAAGTTAAAGAAGGTTCCATCTATTAGAAAAAACATTGATATTTGGAACTTGAGTTCCTATTTGGATCAGATATACCTCAAAAGAACCTAATCGTTTCAGAGATTTCTCATAGATAGCAAAAGAGTCATCCGCGTCCTTCACATTATAAGATGAACCACCTGGATAAGGCATCGGTGATTTGATTTTTTTACTTGATCGGTTATTTTAGGATCGACTAAATATTTAGAGAAATAAGCCTTAAGGCACATAGAAAAAAATTGATGAATTGTCTCAAAGCCCTAACAATCATCCAATCATCTATAAACCCTAATTGATCAACACACAAAGAAGATTAACAACATCAAACAAAAAGGTAAATTGTAGTGTTTAGATATGTTTTGTAATTTTTCTGTATTTTTCTGTATAATTTCTGGATATAATTTGGGGCTTGAAGATGTAATGATACTTGAGGAGGAAGGAAAGGGAGGAGAAAGGACGAAGGAGAGAGAGAATATGCCTGAATTATGTTGTAACTAATTGTTCATTATAGTACTTGTTCCTCCCTATTTAATACCATGTGTCATGAGGACCATTTAATTCAATCTACCAATTTGCCCTTCAACAATGGGCTTTGAACATAAGCTTAAAACAAAATAATTGAAATGCTCCTCGCCCCATAACAAACATCAATCAGGCCCAGTTCCACTTAGTTTAATTCCCTTTTAACTCGTGGCCCAGCATCCCTTCTCTCTCCTGATCCGACCCACCGTTTCCTTCAATTATAGTTGTTGGCCCGAACATTACAAAATCCCTTCTTTCCCAATCGATTTGCTCGCAATTAGGGTTCATCTTACCCCCGTTTTCCTCATTCCCTTCTTGCAACCCTAATCTCATGACATAAATCCTTACCTAAAATTGTAAAATTACGAAGTAACTTACCAAAACCGAGCTATAAGCACCAAAAATAGTACATAATAAAAGTGACATTTATTTTAAGGAAAAGCATTAGTTTTATTAGAGAAAGTGATAATTTTAAAGATAAAGTGTCACATTACGGATTAACAAGCAATAACCAAGCAGAATAAGGACCAACAATAGTACAAAATAAAAGTGATTGTTTTAAGGAAAAGTACAAATTTTATGAGAGAAAGTGACAGTTTTAAAAATAAGTGTCACATTAAGAATTAAAAAAAAAAAAGGAGAATAAATAATTCATCACCTTCTTCAATGATTTCTCTATCATCTTTATCACTGGAAAACAACAACCAATAAATCCCTTTTTTCACCTTCATTGAAAAACTCATATACAAAAATCATTGAGAAATTCCTCATAAATCATAACTTCTTATTAAAATCTCCATCACCGAATTAGTTTGAATTTCGTTCTTCATTAATAATCGATTTGAAAGGAAATACAATTAAACTGAATTTTTGCAGCGGTATGCAGGTTTTGAGGGGAGGAGGAGGCGCGGTGTTGAGTCGGTAGTTGAGAGGCGACGGAAGTAGGAGGCGCATCAGAGGGTTAGATGGATAAGTTAGGGATTTGGGTGGTGAGGTCTGGGAGAGAGAAAGGAAAATAGGGGATTGAGATTTTTTGTGTGATTTATTCTCATTTTATACGAGATTCAGTTTGTTGGGATGAATTCGGGTTTGGGCCCCATCACACGATAGATGACCCGTGTGATCGTAACTTTCGAGTTTTATCCATAATGATTTCACAGTCCCACTTATCTACTAAATGAAAAGATCCCTATCTTACATGTTTGCGTAGAAGCTTTTGGTTGACGTAATTCTTTGGTGGTTCAATTACTTGGTGACGTAGAAGCTTTTGGCTCACGTAATTTTCTGGTTGTTCGAATGCTTACTTGACAAATTTTGGCGGTTTGACAATTTACTAAAATATATGAATTCTAATATATATATACCTAATTTAATATATTTTATCTAACTTAATCATTTTCATTTATTACATTTTTCTTAATTTAATATATTTCTATTATAATATTTTTCCTAATTCAATATATTTTTATTATTCTAATATAAAAAAATAAAAATTCAAATATAATTAGAAAAAATAAAATTCTAAATTAGATATCTTGATTAAAAGACAAATTCATTGTAAGATAATATTAATTAAAAAGAAAAAAAAACATAACTATGAAAATAATTTATTTATAATAATAATTAAAATAATTTTATTCTTAGAATTCCAAATCTAAAATATAAGTAAATTATGAGTTATTTTCAATAGTCTAAGTATGTAACTAAATATTATTATTAAAAATAAAATTATATAATAATTATAAATATTGATTAGTCATCGGTACAATACGACCACATATCATCACATACTAGAGTCACATATCATCACATATTATAGCCACATATCATCAACAAAAATTAACACGTATAATTATAACATATATATACATAACATAATCATCATAAGAACGAGAAACAAAGTTTTTACCTACTTAACCTAGTAGAACTGGAATTCAACCTCTGTTTCCACATACTTGAGCAAATAGCTGAAAAGGTATATAAAATCTTTTTAATTCCTCATTCACCTGATGTTTGTCTTTGAATTTTTCCTAGTATTCCATACGCGCAGTCGATTCCGTACCATTAGAAAAATCTTGAAAATAGCAGCAGCCATGGCAACAGATTGGTCGGTCATAATTATAGTCGGATGCTTACTACCCATAGATCTCATAAACGTACCTAATAACCACACGAACGACTTCATTCTCTCATTCATTAGAAACCCACACCTGAACATAACATTCTTACCATGATGGTTCATGCCGAGAAATGAACCATAAATCATGTCGTATTGTTAGTGTGATACATAGTATCATGCACACATAAATCATAGTCCTATCGTATATGCCCATCTTTCTAGAAAGTATTACACAATCTAGATTCACTGTCCACCTCAAAATCGAAGAAAAACTCCTTCTCGTTAGCTTGCCTATTTTTGAAAATTTGAACTAATGTGTTGGAATTGGTATTGTCAAATATGTTTGATTTACTCAATATATTATGCACATCTCTAGTGCTTAAACCTAAAAGAGGTGAATCACCTGAATGATTTTTCAAAACTCGTACACCATCATTCATACCAACGTCACTTTTCTAACTCTTTAAGATAAGCAAGTAGAGTCGGACAAACTTGCATATGGGATGGAATATGATGAATAGAGATAGGTGAGCATAACGCATGGTTATGCTCGTTTTTATGTGCACTAACAACCCACAAACGACTACAATCAATATCAAACTAGATAAAATACGAACACTTAGTTCTAACATCTAATTTGGTGCAAGACCTGGGTTTATTTAAACTTATTTCTGACTAGCCTTAGACAAATAAACATTTTTTTTATTGAAAGTGACCAATCAACCCGCTTCTCGTCCTTGCCATTCTAACACTAAACCCGACCATATACTCATGGTCATTATACAAATCATAAGCTTCATCAAAGGGATTTACTATAATACCAATCAAATCATCATTCAACATTACTTTATCGATTGATTGAATATCACCAACAATAGAACCAACTTCATAAAACAAAAAAATATTACACAAATGTTCATCACATTGTATTTATGAAAATGAATATTGATATTTGTTATAATGGAAATGAACTTTTATCACAATAAAAATCAATATTTATCATAACAGACATGAAAATCTTTATATCATTGAATATGAAAATTTTTATAATAAAAATTAATATTTATCATAACAGACATAAATCTTTATATCATTGAATATGAAGATTTTTATAAATGTATATTTTTATCAAATAAAAGATGAAACTTATCACAACAGACATAAATCTTTATATCATTGAATATGAAGATTTTTATATAAATGTATATTTTTATCAAATAAAAGATGAAACTTATCACAACAGACATATAAATTTATTTTGACGGCATGTACATTTATCGGATTAAATATGTCTCATTCCACTCAAGTGACTCAAGTGCGGTATACCTAATAATTTGACCATGAGATGAAGATGGGCTCAACCAAATTAATCTCGTCTGGGCTGGGCTGGGCTGGTCTTGCGCCCAAGTGTTGCAATTATTTTCGGATCAATAAAAAGCCCAAAGATGATAAAACTTTATGGATGAAAGTAGATGAAAAATTGAAGAAACCTGTTTTGTCTGTTCTATGAACTTGAAATTCAATTATTCATACCCGGCAAAGAGTATTAATTTACCATACCTGCAATTGCCAGAGAGGATTATCCATGTGACCAAAAGATAAGGTAATATGGAAAAAGCTACAACTATAAACAATAGGTGCAAAAAACCCATGCTTGATGGCCCCACTAAATGATATTATCGTGTTATTGGTCTAGGCCTGTGATCTCCTGCATATTGGTGTAGGTACACAACATTCGTACCAATCAATTGTAGTTCCTTAATTCCCTTTATATGGATTATGGAGGTATAGTTTTACCACGAGCCTTGAATCACTTTGTACATTTTTTGGGCAAATTGAAAAATAAATCATGAAAAAACATGTTTTATCAAATATATAAAAAAATATGTCTTTATCAAATACAAGAAGTAATTATGTAATTTGTTATTAGTCAAATCCTAAACATATAATTACAAAGTTACCCATAATAAAATAATATGAATGTAATAATAATAATAATAATAATAATAATAACCATCACTGGCCAATGTCCGGTCGCCGTTGCCGCCGACGAATTTTTCAACAATTGCACGTCGAAAAGATTTCGGTTTTTTCTTTTTCTCGAAACAAAAATCTTTTTTATTTTACTCAAGAAATTTCAAAACATGAAGTAAGATTTTTTATTTTTAATTTTTTTTTACTTTTTCGAACATTAAGTAAGATTTTTTTGTTTTGGTTTTTGAGATATAAAGTATGAAGTTTTTTTACATTTTCGAACATAAAAAGTAAGGAATTTTTGAAAATTAAGTAAAATAATTTTATCATCATCAAGTAGTAAAATTTTATTATTGTATAAATTAAAAAATAAATAATAATATTTACATATCAAGTAAGAAATTCTCTGCAATCAACGAAGAATATGTGAGTACAAAAACTAATTTGTAGAGATGTAAATGAAAATTATTTATTTTATCTGTTACAAAATAAAATTTTATTTTTATGACACGCATAACTTTACATCGGTTGAAATAGAAAATCCAACAAACTAGAGCTTACATTTCATGCCTCTCATATGAAATACATATATGACAATTTAACGTGAAGTCTAATCATCACATCGCACGCTCTGTAGATAGTCACTAATAAGGTTCCTTATGTTTTATTTGAATATTCAATTTTAATTTTATTATTAGATGCTCATCATTTTTAACAAAAACTGTATGTTTATTTTAAACTCATTACTTTTTTACATGATGATCATTCATTTGCTACTGAATGAATGTGCAATTTTGTTAGAACAAGTATTCAATAGCTATCCACTAAAAACTCAACTTAATTTTTACTTATTTTTCAATATATCTAACTAAATGTACATCTATTTACTACATAGTAGTAAAATATGTAGTTATAGGAAATTATGTATTAATAACAGTGATGTGGTAATATATAGTCTAAAAACGAGTTGAAGTGATAAATGAAAAAAAAAAAAAGTGGTTGAAAATGAATATGATAAATATTTATCACTAAGTCCAATTGCCTCATAATTTTGGGTCTCCTGGAATCAATAAATAAATTTGAAATAATTTATTTAAAACTTAAGATTGATGTATTATTAACGATAAAAAAAAAACAATCACAT
>BMAC01000377.1:972414-998106 GCA_014905375.1 Phtheirospermum japonicum
TTTTTTTTGTAATGGTTGAAGATCATGGAAAGCCATGGAACTGATGATGCAAATTTAGAGGATCCTATTCACATTTCAGAAGGTTCTGTGGTTAAAGGCTATTCTTTGTTTAACAAAAATGAGCAAAATGTTGAACTGTCACGTTATCGCCAGGTAAAGTGTGAAAATACATGTTGATTCTGAAATATTGCTTCGTTTTGTGTGTAAACTTATTATGAATAATTTCTAATTTGATGTATGCTATGTTGATTTTCAGTCACAATATCTAGCAAGCTCTTCGGCCTCTGAATTAGAAACGTCGGTTTCAGAAAGCTAACGAGAGGCCATTAGTGATGCCTTCACGAGCTTTGGCAGATCTCGAACAAAGAGAGGCTTTTTCTAAGAAAGCAAGCCCTTAAGATGAAAAATATACCTTTGCTCGCTGTTGGTAAAATACTGATACTCTAATGTACATTTTCCCGCATATCCTTTCTCTGTTCAATTCCATTATAGTTGTCCAACTCTTTGCTAGAAATTATTAGGCAAAAACTTGTGTCAAACTGGCCTAACGTAGTACATTCTGTTAGGCAGGGCCTAAATTTAGTTTATCAGGTTTTAGGGTTCTTTTTTTTTTAGCTTTTTTATTTATTTAGTTTTTCTTAGGATTTCCAGATTTTTAGGGTTTTACATTTTTTAGGGGTTTTTAGTTTTCAAGTTTTTCAGTTTTTAGGGTTCTTTTATAGCTTTTTAGTTAGTTTAGTTTTTTTTAAGAGTTTCCTTTTTCTTTTTTTTTTTTAAATTAAGATTTGGAGATTTGGTTTAGGGGATTAACAGTTAGAGACGGTCAGATTTGACGGAGTATGCCTCAAATTAAAAAAAAAAAAAAAATAGCAACAGAATTCACTGATGTTTCTGCATATGAGATTGTTGACAGGAGTGTGCCTCAATTTTTTGCTTGGTCACACATTTCATAATATGAGTTGTTAAATCATCGCACTGCTATTTTAGGAAAGAGCAATGTCATCACTGGATTAGCTAAAGCAATAAAAGACCACTTTGAAAAGCATCCTCTTGCCATAGTATATATCAAAGGCAGAGCCAAAGGAACATCAGCCCAGGAGGTTATTTATAATCTGGAGGTTCGTAATTTATTATTTTAAGCTATTAAATTCATTTAGATTGTAAAAAAGCATACAAATGTTCTTTTTTCTCCATCTTATCCTCTCTCAGCAAGCCACGGGTGCCGTTCTTGTGTCTCAAGAACCTAGCAAAGTGATACTCTATAGAGGTTGGGGGTTTAGAGCCGAACCTGATCAAACTAGTCGGAAAACGAGATATGACTCGGTGGGTCGAGAGGTTAAGGCTCGGAGGTTTATATCCCCTGAGCTCAAATCAGCAATGAGACTCGAGTGCGGCTTGAAATCTTTCGATGATGTTTACATAGCTTCGCAGTCTAAAACCGATGGCAGCACGGATGATATTCCAAACGACAAGCCTACACTTGGGTAAAATATCATTACAAAAATGTATGCTTGAGGTTTGCCCTAATTACAAAAACACCCTTGATGTTTGATTCAGTACTAAAATGAAGGTGTTAACTCGAATATTTATATAAATATGTGTGGGGTGAGAGGTGGGAGAGTGGGGGTGGAATGTTTTTTGCTTATGGAGGTAAATAAAACCTTGGGGGGTATTTTTGTAATTTAAAAGTTAGTTGGGTATTTTTGTTATAGGTCAATTCTCAAGGCTACTTGTAAATAAATTCATATATCAACCTTATATTAGTAAAATTCTCCTAACATATGTGTTTGCTTCGTATGCTTCGTTTGGTAAATAAAGAATTTGGGTGCTTCGTTTGCTTATGTGTCATCCGAGTCTAATATTTACCTAATTTAATACTTTTATTTCTCTTGTATCTTACTTAATTTAATTCTTTTATTATATTTTGCCTTATTCAATACTTTCTTTTGATTATTCTAATATAAAAATAAAAGTAAGTCATATATAATTAGTAGATAAGATCTAAATTAGTTATTTTAATTAAAAATACACTACATATTAGTTATTTACAAGAAAAACTTTAATAAGAAAATAATTAAATAAATTTAGTGATAATAGAATTTAAATAATTTTATTTTTAGAGTTTCAAATATTATATATAGGTAAAATATGAGTCATTTACAATATTCTAAGTATGTAACTAAATATTACTAATTTAAACATAAAAATATTAAATTATATACTAATAGTTAATAAATATTGATTAGACACCAATACAATGCTACACGTTTTGAAGTATGATATCTTTTGAATATTTCAATGTATGTAACTAATAATCATTAACGAATTTATTCTAAATATTAATATATAAAATGATTTAATAATAATAATAATTAACAAAATAGATATTACACACGAGTTTAGAATGTGACACCTATTGAATTTTGTAAGTATGTAACTAAAATTATTAATGAATCTAATTTAAATATCAAATACAAAATTATTCAATATTTATAATAACTAATAAATAGATTAGACATGTACAAGGCACGGGTTAAGAATATATTATTTTAATTTTTTATTTTAGATTTAAGATTCTGTAATTATCACATATATTTTTTATATTTATCTTTTGATAAGTCCAGTGTAATACACGGGTGTAAAACAAGTCATATTAACACAATTGGTGTTTCGGTTGCTTATGTGTTCGAGCCTAATATATACTTAATTTAATATTTTCCTTTTATTGAATATTGCCTAATTTAATATTTTATTTTTATTATATTTAGCCTGACTTAATAGTTTTTTTAATTATATTTTGTTTAATTCAATAATTCTCTTTTATACTCCGAAAATAAAAATATAAACAAGTCATGTATAATTAGTAGAAATTTTTTTAAACAGTTATTTTGATTAAAAGACAAATTACACATGAATAATCTTAATTACAAAAAAGACTTACGAAAATAATTAAATAAATTTTATTTATAATAAAAAATTGAAATAATTTATTTTTGAAGTTTTAAATATTCCGTATAGTTAAATTATGATATATTTGCAATAATTGGAGTATGTAACTAACTATTAGTAATTAATTCAATCTAAATATAAAAAAATAAAATTATATAATAATAATAATATTAATTAATATTTATTAGACAAGACACAATGTTAGAAGGTTTGAGAATACGAAACCTTTTGAGTTTTTCAAAGTATGTAACTATAATTATTAACAAAATTAATCTAAATATAAAAATATAAAATGAGTTAATAATAATTAATTAATATAGATTAGAGACGGATTGAAAATGTGATATCTTTTTAATTTTTATAAGTATGTAAATATAATAATTAACGAATTTGATCTAAACATTAAAATATAATATTAATTAATAATTATAATAACTAATAAACTGAACAAGGAACGGGTTGAAAACACACCTTTTCAATTTTTTTATTTTAAACTTAAACTTTTTAATTTTTACAAATATTTTTTATATTTATTTTTTTATAAATTTTGTGTAATACACGGGTGTTAAACTAGTATATATAATCATCCCTATATATTAATGCAAAATCCTCCTAACATATGTGTCTGCTCCGTATGCTTCGTTTGACAAATAAAAAATTTTGGTGCTTCGTTTACTTATGTGCATCCAAGCGTAATATTTATCTAATTTAATTCTTTTATTATATTTTTCCCTATTCAATAATTTCTTTTGATTCTTCTAATATAAAAATAAGTCATATATAAGTAATAGATAAGATTTAAATTAGTTATTTTAATAAAAAGACGAACTACATATGAAATAATTTTAATTACAAAAAAAATAAAAATATTATGAAAATAATTAAATATGTTTTATTGATAATAGAATTTATAATAATTTTATTTTTGAAGTTTCAAATATTCTATATAGGTAAAATATGAGTTATTTACAATAATCTAAGTATGTAACTAAATAATACTAATGTATTAAATCAAAACATAAAAATATTAAATTATATACTAATAATTAATAAATATTGATTACAAACCTATACAATGCGAGACGGGTTGAGAGTATGACATCTTTGAATATCTCAAAGTATGTAACTTATAAATATTAACGAATTTATTCTAAACATAATATCTAAAACTATTTAATAATAATTAATAAAATAGATATTAGACACGTGTTTAGAATGTGACGCCTTTTGAATTTTTGTAAGTATGTAACTAAGATTATTAATGAATTTAATTTAAACATCAAATACAAAATTATTTAATATTTATAATAATTAATAAATAGATTAGACAGATACAAGGCACGGGTTGAGAATACATTATTTAATTATTTTTTTATTTTAGATTTAAAATTCGATAATTATCATAAATATTTTTTTTATTTATCTTTTGATACGTCCCGTGTAATACACGGTTGTTAAAAAAGTATATATTAATGCAAAATCCTCCTAATCTATGTGTCTGCTTCGTTTGCTTCGCATGGATAATAAAATATTATGGTACTTCGGTTGCTTATGTGTGAACCGAGCCTAATATATACCTAATTTAATATGTTTTTATTATATTTAACCTAACTTAATAGTTCTCTTTTATTATAATTGATCTAATTCAATAATTGTCTTTTATATTCCTAATCTAAAAATATAAATAAGTCATATATAATTGCTAGAAAAAAAAAGCATTTGCTTAAGATGGTTTATTGATATACATACCTTTTTAACGCGCATCAAAAGTTATGAAAAAACGAAAGAAGCCGCCTTCTTCCCTTCGGCTTTGCCGGACGTCGGCCAGATTTCTAGCGGCCCTCTCGCCTAATTGGCTTGATCGGATCCCTGCACTATGCACATCTTCCTCAAATCAAGTTCCGCCAAGCAAGGGCTCCGCCCTTCGGTTCTAGCGCTGCCCACTGGTTCGGCCATTTTTTGCGCAGCGACGTCTACGTCGATGCCCTCCACTGGTCTGACGACCACCACAACTCTTCTTTCGACTGTCCCTCTGAAATTCTTTTTTGGAAATATCCCGGCGGCTAGGGTTCCTCTACTTGCTGCACAAGCATATCCTCAACGTGCAACAAACCCTAATTTGCTCAACGCGATGACTGCTTCCCCTCTGACGGGCTTCGCTGCCCCATGTTGCTGCCTTCCAAATGTCTCAGGGCCCCGTACTCAACTGCCAGTGCCATGGTTTTCTAATTTAAACACCATCCCTAGGAGCTCCGATCCACTAGTCGTCACACGGGTTTTGTCGTCAATTGATGTGCCTCTCTTGTCGCCAAATTTGAATTCTGTTTTTCAGGGTTTGCCCTTTCTCCCTGCGATGCCTCAACGATCTACTGGGACCACTCCTGTGATGCCCGCTAGCTGTTATAATACTTCGACGTACATGCCCGCTTCACAGGATTTCCCCTTGTTCGAGATTTCAAGAACAAGTCGACCTTCGACGTCGACACCTTTTCCACAGCCTGCTCTTTGCTTCCAACCGGCTATATCCTTACCTTTTGCCGTCAACCCACAGGCTTCTTCGCAGTTTTCTATGCGTTTTCAGCTGGCTCCCACTTCGCAACCGGATAGCAACCTTGAGGCTACCCCCAAGCAGCCCACTTACGCCCAAATTATGGCTGGCTGCGTTCCAACTTATCCTTCTCCAGTGAAGAAAGGCGAGTACTTCTCGATTACCATTGACGAACAGCTTTACCAAGACCGTGTTGCCGGGTTACGAGGGTCTCTTATTGGTCGCTTAATACAGATGAAGGGTTCGAAACCGCTTTCGCTTGATAACCTTAAAGCTTTATTACAAGACGCATGGAAAACCAACGCTTCTTGGCAATTTGTCCCGCTCGGTAAATGATTCTTCAACATTTTGTTTTTCGCTGCCGAGGACAGGGCCTGAGCTTTCGTGAAACACTCTTGGAGGATTGGCTCGGCCACTTTTCGGCTCTCTCCATGGACTCTGGATTTTAATCCTTATACGGTATCCTCGAATACGTCTCAAGTTTGGATACGTATTTCTGTAGGAGGAGTGTATGGCGCAGGTGGGATCACTGTAGGCACCATTTTGACTAGAAGGCGAACAAAATCCTCATTACTTAAAAAAGTATAGTCACGAATATGCGGAGTGTAATGGCTGGAATAGGGTAAAACACTCTCATAAAAAACCACATGACGGGAGATGATCACCTTTTTGGTGTGCATGTCATAACATTTGTACCCACGATGAGAAGAGGGATACCCTAAGAAAATGCATGGTGTTGATCGAGGACTGAATTTGTGTTTAGCGGTTTCAGATAGATTTGGGTAGCACAAACAACCAAAGGTACGTAAGTGATCATAGCGAGGGACGTGTTGAAAAAGAATCTCCAAGGGAGTGATATTATTAAGGAGGCTAGAGGGACGAATATTAAGCAGATATGTGGCCATGTGTAAGGCTTTAACCCAAAAGGAGGGTGGGAGAGAAGCATGAAATAAAAGAGAACGTATGATATTGTTAAGAGTACGTAGCATACGTTCAGCTTTCCCATTTTTGGGTGAAGTGCGAGAGCATGATTGACGATAATTTATTCCATTTGAGTGTGAGAAATGTGTGAAATTTTGATTATCGTATTCTTTACCATTATCACATTGCAAAGCTTTTATGGGTACTCCAAATTGGGTGGTGACATAGGCGTGGAAATTGGAGAAAGTGGAAAACGCTTTTGATTTTTGTTTGAGTGGGAAAGCCCATAAATAGTGAGAATAATCATCTAGAAACAATACATAATAACGGAAACTAGAGGGGCTTGAAATCGGAGATGTAAACAGATCGCTATGTATAATATCAAATGGTTTCTGAGTCATAGACAAAGACGTAGAAAATGGCAATTTGCAATGTTTCCCTAATTCACAAGCATGACAAAGAGTGGATGGAGTCTCCTTATTACACATAATAAATTTATTTATCTGAAGAAAACTCAAAATGGGTTTGCCAGGGTGACCAAGACGATTGTGCCAAGTTGAAGAAGGTAGGACCGAATTCAAAGATGGTATAGTGGATGATGGAGGCGATGGATACAGGGGATAGAGGTCACCCACACTACCGGACCTCGTCAAGAGGGCCCCCGTTCGAAGATCCTTCATAGAGAAACCAAAAGGATCAAAAAAATATAGACACATGGTTATCTTTAGTAAATTTACGGACAAAGATAAGATTTTTAAAAATATTAGGGGCATACAAAATATTGTTTAGAATAAGTGAAGGATGTAAATTAGAAAGGGTGGAGGAAGCCGAACTGCGAACCGGGATTTCAGAACCATCACCGACCAAAACATTGGAATGAAAATTGCACCAATTGACGATAGAGGGAAGTATACCTTGATTGTTCATGACATGAGAAGTGGCGTCGGTATCTATATACCAGTTTTCATTTGGTTGTTGGAGGGACAAAGTATTAAAGAAGGCTGGTAAATTCGTCGCTTGGTAACCATTTGTGAGAAACGCCTCAGGTTGCTGTTGTTGAGCTCGTGGGCCAGGTCCTAATATTCTATTAATCTGAGTTGGGGGATTTCGCCACTGGGCCGGATATGGGCAAGGGGAGAGGCCCATTGTGGCATCCATTGACCGACCCAATTATAGTGCTGTGAAAACTCACGTCCAGCTCTTGATTTCCCAAGCCCACGCCCATTTCCACCGCCTCGACTCTGCCTCTTTTTCTCTTTATAATTGCGGCCACCATTTACGCGACTCCCATTATCCCAGTTGCCACGACCACCATTTCATAATTATTGCTGCTGCATTGGAATGGTCGAGATATGGTGGGAGTCAGTGGAGGCGGCAAGAACAGTGGAGGATGATGTGCCCTTTTTGTTGTTTTCGCGGCTCATCCGATCTAGATCCAACATCGAATAAGCTTTGTAGAAGGGAGGTAAGGGATTTAGTTGTTGAATGATGGTGGCGATCGTGGTGTATTCTTCGGTAAGATGAGCGACTAATTAAAGGACCAGACTCTCCTCCGAAACTGGATGACCAATTGCCGAAAGTTGAATGGAGATCGTCTTAAGGGCTTGACAGTATTCAGCCAGAGAAGAGAAATCATCGAGGTATGTAGCACCAAATTATTTTTCAAGATGCACAACTCAAGTGCCCTTGTTGTCTTGGAAGAGGTTGCGTAAGCATTTCCAAGACCACGTAAGAAGGTGATTGACTGCTTGCCTTCATTCTATATTCCAACAGTATAAATAGGATTACAATGGATTAATCTAAGGAACTCTGCCCAATTATACTCCTAAGATTATGAAGATAATTAAGCTAATTACAAAATTGACATATTTATATTAGGTAATACAATTTTGATATAATATTGGTTAACAGTCTCTTATGTACGAAATCCCATCTTGAGGTGTACGCACATGATTCTTCCGATTACCTTTTTTACTCGTTCTAACTTTGAGTGGGCCACTAATCACAAATTGGACGCTTTATGACAGTGATGTAAGTTTTAGTTGGTTATTTAATTACTGAAAGTGCATGGAATGTGGTCACGATGATGATATATATATTGGTGGCCTCATAACTCCTATTGCCTTATATTTTGGGATTGATGTGAGTGACTTCATGACAACAAATAGATCTAAGTTTCTTGGTTTTGCTGCATTGGAGACGCATAAATTTGTGATGAGACTGCATGATAGTTAGTGGTTTTGTTTCCATGATACTGAGGTTGCATGCAGGGGAGGGTCTACACTATCCCATGAGGTTGTGTTTGCAAAGATGGATCGGATAAGATCGGGTGGGATATCCCACCCAATAAGGTGTTTGAAAACGTAGTCACAAGCCCGGGAGATTAATCCCAGACCGGGCTCAATCCCTGTTTTGTGAGATTACCCCATCCCGCACGCACCCCTCGGATTGTGTAATCTCATTTTCGCCAACAACAAAAATTACACCCGTATCCTCAAAATAACCTACACTTTATCGATTTTGCCCTCTCCTGATCATTAAATTACGATTTGAAGACAATAAATACTTTCCTCAATCCAACAAACCCTAGCCATTACCCCGTGGAGCAAGCAGCCGAGAATACGCCGATAACATATTCACCTTCCAGGACGAAACCCTATGGTCCAAACACTTATCCTCCACCGAGAAATCGCCGTATTCGGCGGAGACACCGCCTCCGTCGCCGCAAGTTCGAAATGAGCGGTGCTTCCTCTGTTCGATATGTAACACCAGCTGCCGTATTTCCATGTCGAAAACTTCCCAAAACCCAAATTCGGTGTTTTATAAGTGTCAACCCATCCGTTTCAGTCCTCTCATTCCAAAATTTGCTTTTTTCTATATATATATATGTATGTATATATATTCTAAATCTTGTTTTTTTGGGGATGTTGAAACATATAGCACGATTTCTTCAAGTGGGCTAACGAGGTGAGACTTGATGAGCTCGTCGGTGTGGCCTACTGTGGGGGTTGTTCGGTCGGAGTGTGCCGGGTCTGAAGGGAGAGGAGCGGCCCGAATGCGGGTAGGATCTTGTTCATATGCAGAGTAAAGGAGGTTAGTAGTGTTTGTGATTTTTTGAAACTCTTATTAATTTATTAGGTTTTTAATTCATATTCTGATTTTGATTTTTTTTTGATTCATTTTGTTTAAATCGAAAGATACTGTTTTTCTTCCTTAGAAATCTCTGATCAATTTCGAATTTGGATCATATATTGAGCAGAATTATTTGTTGCTATTGCATTACCTGAATTGAATTTCAGGAAGCAAACAATTAGAAGATCAAATTTACAGTGAGATAAGAGGTCGTCTGAAAGAATACAGACATATCTGCACATTTACGCAGAAGAGCTTACTCTCTTCTCTTTTTTTTTCATTACATCAATTATTGTCTACTATCGGATTCACCATTATTTATTTATTTATTTTCTTATCCGATGATGAAATGTCGAGTGATGATGATCAAATGGATGAGGTATAGATATTTTTTCTCACACACAGTTGTCATTTGTTGTTTCGAACCCTCTTTTATGCATTGATCTGATATTTATTCTGTATTCAGGCATCGTGTGTTCTTGAAGTGTCTTTGTCTAACCTCAGCCGCCATTAGTATTTAGTTATAGAAGTTTGTTAGATACATTCATTAATTGACACATCATCTTGCGATCTACCTTGATCGAGCGGCTGCCGACGATCCGACGGCTGAGATCCTCTCTGCTCGACAAAAGCACCATCGCCGGAGCTAAAGGAAAAAGAGTGGTTGATGTCACGAAGCTGGGTGCCCCTGAGAGGAATTTGTTCATCGAGAAGCTGATTAGACACGTTGAGCACGATAATCTYAAGCTTCTGCGTAAGATGAGGAACAGAATAGATAGGTGTTAAATTTGCAGATATTTTTAGATTTTCAATAAAATGTAAATGGATAAATATTTGAATAGAGTATATATGAGTTGGTGTGAAACTACCAACGATTGAGGTTAGATACAAAAATGTGAGCGTAGAGGCCGAGCGTGAGGTTGTTTACGGAAAGCCACTCCCCACTCTTTGGAATTCTCTCAAAAGCTTGCTTTCGGTAATTCCTTTTTTTTTTTAATTATTGTTTCTTACTAAGGATATGGACCGCGAAATCAACCAGTTGATTAATCAGTGTATGTGTGTAATTCAATGTTGGATAGAACTTGATTTAAATTTAGATCCGAATTCATTTAATTTTGGATAAAAAGTCTTTTGTATTTTGTTTAACAGGATATTACCCGGTTATCTGGTTTGCCATCGAAAGAGGCCCGTGTACACATCATCAATGATGTCAGTGGTATCATTAAGCCTAAAATACAGAAAATATTCTCTCTTGGTAATGGTTTTATACTGGTTTTATTAGTATAAAACTCATTTTAGGCCCGATGATGGTTTTATTCTAAGAATAGTCTTTATATTTGATAATTACGTACTGATTTTTGGGTCCGATGATGGGGCCATCGATAAAATTGCATATTATTTGCTTGTTTTGAATTATGTTGTCTGCGAAATTATTATTTGATTCACCTCCTAATTTTTCTATTTGTTTGTTCTAATTTCTAAGTTCTGATTACAGAGACTCTGTATGCATGTGAGGTTTAAAAATGAAGAGCTCTGGGGTTTTTGTAATAAGGTTGAACCTCGAGGTATGATTTGTAATTAACTCTTATTTTTGTTATACTTCTGATTCGAGATGTTTTAATAGGAAATTGTCGGGTATTAGATGTGTTCCAATAGCCATCTCTGAAATGGATTGCTTTTCTACAACAATTAGACAAGTATTATGTCAGACACAGAGACACAGAGCACGATGCTGAGTAAAACAGAATTAGCAAGTAAGGCACTGTCTGATATGGTATCTATTTTATAGTTTTTATTCCATGTGCACCTATCAATTCATTTTCTAATTTAGGGTCCTTCTAGTAAGCACCTTCTCTCTTTAAATGGTACAGTGCGCGAGCGAGATGTGAATCTATGCCTGACCACAATGAGATTGATAGCTCGAGCGAGGACTGTGATTGTGATTATCTGGGCCCTTTCGCGCGGGATGTGAACTTGGAAAGAGGGCTGGGCCCGGCGTATGGCTCCGATACATCGGATGATGATGATGATGGTGGTCAGGACCGCTCCGTCATCACCGACTAATATCCATCGTTCGATGCCACACCTTTCTTCCATTATAGTGCTATTTGTTTCGCTTTTTGTAGTAGTACTTGTGTTTCTTTTCCGGTGATGTTGCTCCATAGACTTGGTTCCGTTTTATGTTTTATCAACCTATTTTATATTTGATTCCGTTGTTGTATGGATATTTTAGACTGGAAGTCGGTTTGGTTTGTTTCTAGATAATTACTCCGATAATTTTGATGTATAATATTTTTTTGGAGAAAATGGCCTTGTTGAAGCACTCCTTAAATTGTGGTTATGTTATGGTCGTTATGCGTTTTGTGATGATTTATTAGTTATAATACACAAGTGTTACACATATCAGAGTTGATAAGAAAAACAGGTTGTTCCTTTTTCTGGAGGGTAGATATGGCTTTTCACAAATGTTCCGAGACAATCAAGGTTAACAAACGCTGTGATCGGGATAGAAACATATACTCAAGACTAAGGCAGGTTGTTCCTTCTTATAGAGGGTAGATATGGCTTTTCACAAATATTTCGGGACAATCAAGGTTAACAAACGCTGTGACCGGGATAGAAACATATACTCAAGACTAAGGTTATCCTGTATTACAAACAACAAATTAAATATTCTCAACAGTGCAATCACGTGGGATATGATTAAACTGGGTAGATCAAGAAAACCGCGTCTGACGAGAAACTATAAACAACTTGATCGATTGGGTAGATCAAGAAAACTGCGTCTGACTAGAATAATATTCTACGACTAGCAATTCATTTATTTTCAAACTGACCCATTTACTATCTATTGTTTGATTGACTAATTCTTTATATTGGAATGGGTGAAGGGTCAAATGATTTGGTACTTCCGCATTAGGGGAAGAGTTAAGAGAATTTTGAATCAGAGTTCTAGATTGTTGTTCATCCTTCGCCGTAATAATATCTCGGGGTTTGCACCACGGCCCCCAAAAAACTTTCAAACTTAAAAGAAGATTTTATATAGGATTTTATTTATTTATATTGTGTTTTATATAAAATAGTATCCCTCATTGCATAAGTAACTAAGTTGGTGTGGTGGTTTGAGGACCAGCTTTGATCCCATAAAGGCATAGGTTTGACCCCTTTTACCTTTTTTTACCCTTTTTATTCTTTTACTTTTTCTTTTTCCCTTTTCTTCATTCTATTTAATTTTTTTTTCTCTATTATCTCTCACCAATTAGCATCAATAAAAGGAATACCCTCTTTTACTTTTTCTTTTTCCCTTTTCTTCATTCTATTTAATTTTTGTTTCTCTATTATCTCTCACCAATTAGCAGCAAAAAGGAACAAACTTCAGTTCATATTTTTTCATTTTTTCGTATTAGTCTCACTAATAATCAACAACAATGTACAAGTAAAAGACAATTTTTTTTCTTTTTTCTTTGCTTTCAAACGATTTTTTTCCTCTCTTTTCTTTTACTTTATATTTTTCCTTTTCTTCTTTCTATTTAATTTTTATTTCTCTATTATTTCTCACCAATTAGCAGCAATAAAAGGAATAAACACATCCGTACATTTTTTCTTTTTTTCGTATTAGTCTCACTAATAATCAACAATGTACAAGTAAAAGGGCATTTTTTTTTCTTTACTTTCAAACGAGTCTACTCTCACGATATATCCACCGTTTATCACAATATTTTTTATTTATTAGTATGTGACCTTCCCACACTTAGAATTTTGGATCCGCCTCTGATTGCACATAAGTTTTTCCCTTGCCTTCTCCGAATCCTACGATGTCTATGCCTGCTCATCTATCATTGGTGAAACGAGAGCCTATAGAGGCGGCCATGCATGTGGATGAGGATGACGAAGACTTCGGTTCAACTCGTCCATGAGGATGTGTAATGCTCCTAATCCAAAGAACAATTTAAACGTAAAATATGTTTTTCGAAAGAGATAGTAAATAAAATGTGGGTCTATTTTTTTATTTGTAAAATTGAAGTAATCAACCTTAAACATGTTTATTTGAGTAGTCAAAATAGTAGAAAAGATAAAGTGTTTCATGCAAACACAATTCAAGTTACATAAAAATATACCATTAAGATAAGTTTGCTTCGTAAAGTAAAGATATCGGTGCCATCAACATTTGCAATACCTATTGCCCGTCTGATACTTGATACGACCCGGATCGGGGGATCCGATCGGATAATTCTTTTTCGAGTAAGGACGAACTTCAAAGCCTGTTCGAGTCATCAAAACTATTAAGAGAATCCTAAGAAATTTATAAATTTCATTAACTTTATTTTATTTTCAAATTGCCCAAGGGCTTACATATTTATAATAGAAATAACAAACCCTAATACTAGGCTGTAAACGAGGCAAACCGGGTCGAGATTTAGAGAGTTTAAGCTTGCTCATTTATTATCGAGCTCGAGCTCGAGCTTTTTTTAACGAACATATCGAGGGCTCGCGAGTTTTTCGAGGTAAATCGAGTCTAAACGAGTTCAAAAGATATTAATTATTAATTAAATTATTTTTTACTTTATTACAAAATAAATTAAAATATATTTTAAAGTATATAATACACCTACTAAGATACGTAAACAAATAAGTTTATATATGTATGTATATATATATATATATATATATATATATATATATATTTATATGAATAAGTATAAAATTATAATTAAAATCAAACTATTAGTTTAATTTATACGAGTATAATAACGAACTCACTCTAAAATTCACTAACGAACCAGCTCACGACCTAACGAGCCGAATACCATGAATCTTGATCTCGAGCAAACTTTTATCGAGTCGGATAGCGAATAGCTCACGAATTGATTGACTCATTTACAACCCTACCTAATACTACGAGGGCTCGTTTGGTTCACAGGACAAACAAGGGATAAGGCCGGATATCCCGTCATTTCTCACGTTTGGTTACCTGACTGTGGCCCGTGATAAATACTTCGGCCCATGATAAATCCGCTCTTTTGTTGGATAAGTAATCCGGGGGTGGGTGGGCTGGATATAACTATCCAACATACTCYGTGTGGTGAAAAGACGGGCCTAGCCCTGRACAGTAMATTTTCATTCCAACTTTRCCCCCTTGGTTTGTGTTAATTACGATCTAATCTTTTGAAGTAAACGGGCTCGTCTCTCATAATTGGGTGAAAACTGATGGTGAGCCCCTATTTACTTTGAAGAACCCTAGTGCGAAACACCTACTCTACTCTTGTTCGAATTTCCGGCGAGTGTGCCAGTGTTGAAGTTCCGGCCATGGTGTTCCGGTAAGCGCTGTTCGACAACCGAAGAACCCTAGTTCGATAAATCCATTTGATTTTGGGCGAGTTTCTTGAGATTGGGTGAGATATTGAAGTTCCGATACTACTGTGCTGCAATTGACCGAAGGTAACACACCCGAACTCATAAATTCATTTGTATGTGTGTTGTTTGTTCTTGTGATTATGTAATATGGAGTCGTTGCCTCGGTCGTATTTCTGTTTTCGTGTTTTCCGTACATGTACATACATCTGCTCATATACACTAATTAGTCACCTGATTGGGTACTATGGTTATTTATCGTGTGTGCTTTTTTGTGTATCTGCACACACACCAACAATTATCGTGTATCTGCTCATGTACATAATTGATTGTTGTTTTGACTATTAGATCCCCTTCATACTAGAATGGATATCGAACAGAAAAAGGTAGAAGTGGTTGTTATCATAGAGGAGATCATTAACATGATGAAGTTATTTTTTCTTTGCATTAATATTTGCATGAGATACGTTAAAAATGGCCGACGACATCCCCGAAACCGAGCTCCTGGGATTGTTAGGTACAAAATGGCTAATAGGCTGCCTRCTCAAGTAAAGTTAATGCATCGACTAATCGAGATCAGCGACACGACGTGCATCGATAACCTACGAATGGATCGAAATGCTTTTGGTAGGCTGTGTTTATTACTCGAAGGTGCAGGTGGTTTATTACATACCAGAAATCTATCGATAAGTGAGCAAGTTGCGATATTCCTGTCGGTGTTAGCACATCATACGAAGAATCAGAGTATGCAATTTACTTTCTTGAGGTCTGGGCAGACTATTAGCGTAGCTTTCAACCGTGTCCTTGATGCCGTCCTAAGCCTACACACTATATTAGCTGCTAAACCTACTCCGGTAGATGAATCGTGCACTGACGAAACTTGGAAGTGGTTTAAGGTAGCAATTCCTTTCGTGTATCTTATCAAAGTTCAAATTACATATGTTTGTTTGTTGAATAGAAATTAGTTTATATTTTCTTGTTGTTACCTGCATCAGTTATTACTAAGCAATTGTCTTGTTTCGTAGGGTTGTTTAGGAGCCTTAGATGGAACATATATTTCTGTCAAGGTCTCCCTTAACATGCAGCCTCGCTGTAGGACTCAGAAAGGGGGAGTGGCCGTGAACGTACTTGTCGTGGTTGATCGAAGCATGAAGTTTGTATATGTGCTCAGCGGCTGGGAGGGTTCGGCAGCTGATAGTCGAGTATTGCGTGATGCGATCAGCAGGCCGAATGGGCTTACAGTCCGTTCAGGTGAAAACCCCTTAAATTGTGGTAATTAAGTAATGGAAACTAATAATTCGGATCCTCAAACACTAACTCGTGATTTCTCAGGTAATTACTATTTATGTGATTGCGGGTACGCCAACGGACCTGGATTTCTAGCTCCATATAGAGGGGTTCGGTACCACCTTAAGGAGTGGTCGAATGGTCCTGTCATCTCCGCAGGACTACAAAGAGTTATTCAACTTGAGGCATGCAAGAGCAAGAAACGTAATTGAGCGTTCATTCGGGTTATTAAAGCAACGATGGGCAATTCTACGCAGCAGTGCATTTCTACCCAATTAGAACTCAAAACCGAATCATCATGGCTTGTTGCCTCCTGCATAATTTCATACGTGAATCAATGGTTGTGGATCCGTTGGAGTCGTTTGAAACTGAAGAAGGAACTTATCCGGCCGAAGAACAACAATACGATTACGTTGATCAGGTGCAGCCTACGGAGGAGTGGACGAATTGGAGGGATTCGTTGGCCGTGTCAATGTACAACAGAGTGGAGGGCATTATGAGTTCTGTTTCACCATTCTAATCGAACTTGACAATTTTTATTCGCGAACCATTTCATTTGGGGCTGTTTTAGATTTAGTTGAATATTGCCACTTTGTGTTTGTTTTTTCTACATTTGGTTTTCTAACGTGTAGCGACAAATGCAATCTTATGGGAAATTTACCTGTACCCAATCACTATTTTTCCCCCATGAGTGGAGGGATAGACCTGTCAATCATGTTCTTTTTTTTTTTATTTGTTTGGGAGTATTTCACATAGTAAAATGTCTCTTTAATCATCATATTCATTGAATCGTTGTATTATATTCAGACTTTTTATTTTCCAGGAAGCGTTATGGAATCGTTTGCTAGTGTGGGAAAGAACACACAAGCGCGAGGCACTCGTCGTGTTTGGAGTCAAGAAGAAGAGAAAGTCCTCGCACAGTTATTGAAGGATCTCGTCATGAGTGGATGGAAGTGCGACAACGGCTTCAGGTCCGGGTACACTCACATCCTGGAGAAGCACATGGCGCAAGCATTTCCGGGCATCGACATTCGAGCCGAACCTCACATCAGCTCCAAGATTCACGTTTGGAAAAAACACTACGGTACCCTAACTACGATGCTTGGTCGGTCTGGCTTCTCTTGGAATGGATCATCAAACACTATCGGCGTGAAAGACGATGCGCACTGGAATCAATTCGTTAAGGTCGGTTTGTACCAGTTGTACGCATTAATATTTTTAATTTTTACTAATATGCATATGTACATGTATGAATATTCTATTTTTCATCCTATAAATATGATGAGTGCTTATTAGAAAAGAAAAAAAAAGAAAAAAGGGAACACATATGTGCATTGCTTTCCCAGATGATATTTACATATGTAAAAAATATCCATTTTTTCCAATCTCAGGAGGATGCAAATGCCAAGACAATGCGCTTCAAGTCGTGGCCGTTGTACGGTGATTGGTGTGAAATATTCGGCAAAGACCGAGCTACTGGGGAGCATGCCGAAGGGTTCGCAGATGCCGTGAACGAGCTACCTCAAGAAGACGAGCCGATTGATTTACGTAACGATGGTCCACAGGTTGACGTCCGTGAAAGTCCATTGACCGAGTGCGATAATAGCAGTCGTCGACAATGTGAGAGTAGCTCGACCGCACGAAAAGGAAAACGTAAGAGAAGACCCGAAAATGATCCATTTCAGGAGCATTTGTGCCAGTTGTTTGAAGGATTTTGTGAGAAAACGGATTGTCGTCTAGGAGAACTAGCCGAGCGTATTGGCTACCAACATGACACCAGACGACAACGCAAGTCAATATTCGAGGCTCTATCTACCCTAAATTTTCTTAATGTCGAGCAGAAGCTAGCCGTGTCCAAGAAACTTTGCACGAACGGGGATGACGTAGACCTTTTTTTCAGTCTCGATGAAGAAAATCGATCGGTAATGGTGAAGATGTTGCTCGAAGGAAGGTTGTGATCGTAAGGGACTTTATTACGTAAACTAATCACTGGACCCATGTAATTTGCTTGTAGCCTTTATTTTTTATGTTTCACTATTTCGGTCTGCAGACCCAATTATAACAATATGTGATTCTTGCCGTCAACATTATTATTGGGATATGATGTGGGTACTATGTAGTTGTCGTATGTAATTTCAATTTGGTACTTCTATGTTTTAAATGTGCTTGTGTTTATTTGTACTTTTAATAATTTTATGTAATTTTATTCATATTGGTAATTCTATGTTTCTATATTTTATATTGTAATTTTATATGTAGTCTTTTTAATATTTTTACTTTTATCATTATTATTATTATCATTATTATTATTATTGTTATTATTATTATTATTGCATTAAATTAAAAACAATATATATAATACATAAATAAGATAACATAAAGAAATAATAATAATTACATAAAAAAGGTGTATATATATATACACACACACACACACACACACACACATTAAATTACACACTTTCCTGCCGGCAGAAAAACGATCAATTTTTATCTAATTCGTTTAAATTTAATTTAAAAAATAAAAAAATAAAAAAAAAAAAAACTCTATTTCCACACTTTCCTGCCGCAGGAAAGAGTTCATTTTTTATTTAAATCTTTAATTTAATTTTAACCAAATAATAAATTTAAAAAAAACTCTATTTCCACACTTTCCTTCCGGCAGGAAAGCTCAAACAATATATATTAATTTGTACAATTCATGAAAAAAGTAAAGATAAATAAAAATATAAGAAAAAAAAATTTCTTATAAAAATTGAAACTGAAGATGGCATGAAAAAAAGAAGAGAGAAAAGATAAATATATCTGGCGATGACCCTGCTTCTTGCCCAGGCCAATCCTCGCGGATCAAAGCCCAGGCTCCAGCCAGTGCCATTTCGGCCCATGTATATTGTAGCCCAGTCCAATGCATTAGGTTCCCCGGCCCAGGGGTTAATTCCAATGGATACTTAAATGGCCCCTCAATATATACCAGGATCCAAACTCTATTGTTTTCGATGTGGGACTGAGATTTTCCCCGTTGACTACASCTAGCAATTACTAACAACCGCTGCCTTTGAGCACACTCAGCACTCAACCATTAATACACCCAAATGCGTAATTATGAGTTGACCATTAAATGAGGATCATGAYTTAAGAACCATTAATGCAGCAAGCCCGTAATCCAGAATATGCTCCTACCACCTGCATATATACTTGTGTTCCGTGAGAGTAGTGCTTAACCTTTTATGGTGGCACTAATTGTGGTAGGTAGAGGTCATGTCTGAAGCAATGAGTAGGTGGGAGTTTGAATACATACTTAAAGCACTTACAGCCCCTAAACTCCAATATTTGGCTATAAAAGGAACACTCTTATATACAACACAGTCACATTTTACATATCTACACTCGATATTGAAGCTCTAGAACTGTCAGAATTCAGGTATTCTTTTTTTTCTTTTTATTCTTTTATTATATATATATATATATATATATATATATATATATATATATATATATATATATATATATATTGTTTGCTCTTCTACGTTGATAAACCAGACGTCGGAGCTACTTATGAGTTATAGGCTGTTCAATTATTCACGATTTTTGTGGTTGTGCATCTCCTCATAGGTTCGAGAAAATGGTGAGGACGAGAAGCGCGCGCATACGGGAGTGGTTGAATTGGAACAATTGTGACACCCGGTTATTCATGGGACAATCCACTTATCGTCGATGAGAACAACGACTCCGGGGACGAGGACCTTATGTCGGAGGATGAGGGATGAGATGGAGATGGATTGAATTCCGGCATGGGTTGACGAAGCGATCGAAGAGCTGGAGTTGGAAGAAGAGATGGAGGAAGCGGATGACGACAGCGATGAGGATGCGAAGTCCATCGTCATTGATTAACGATCGTGCTAAGTCGCATCCTAATATCATGTAATCTATATTCCAGTGTTTATTAGTATTAATATGCATGTGCACGTTTTATGTAGTATGTTTATTGTGTCTATTAGGTGTTAATATGCATGGCGGGTCAGCTTGACAAGGTGTTTTATCGTGCATCCTAGAATGGAAGTAGATCGAATATGCATGGCGGGTTACGTTTTATGTAGTATGTTTTAGATGTTTATTAGGTGTTGATATGCCCGTCGATATTTRTCTACAAATTGAAATCCCATCATTTTGGTTGTACCGATGAGGATTTCGTGTGTAATGGAATTAATATTGTTCAACTTATGCTCCCTATATTCGTATTGTTTATTATATAAGTTGTATTGTTATTATGAGTATTTTTTGGCTTAAAGTCCCGAATGAAAGAAATGTAATTTGTTTAATTGGCTACAACCCTTACAAATAAAATACCATGGCATGACCAAATTGTATCATGGGATTTCTTGGACGAGCACATATGCTTAAATATCGTGTACGACGAGCACAAATGCTCAAATACTGTGTACGACGAGCACAAAGGCTAAACCGGAACAATTGTGGAGCCTTATAACATGATGACTTTAACATGCTCAAATTTGGTGAGGATAGTGCAAATAAAAATCCATAAAGTGATACATGATTACACCCAAGTTATACGCATGCATGGAACGTTACAAGGTACCCAAAATTGTCCATGCATGCAAATATCACAAGCCACAAACAAACAAACGCCAAACCAACTACATTACGCAACGAAAAATATGAAGATACAAAGTTAATATTTAATTTGATCTCGTCGTACGCGGAAGTCTTTGTTGTAGTAGACACCCTCCGCAAGCTACTTCAACCCCTAACCCTCGAGTTTATTAGACCCCTTGCACGGAGACGGAACATAGMGACGTGGTGGACGGCGCAACGGTGCGGGGGTCCTAGTACCGGATATGCACGAAGTGGAAGCATTTTCAGGCGAACGCGGTTGTTGATTAACCGAAGCTTCAGAGGTGCATGGAGATCCTCCCGCCAGTTGATTGCATAAATTAMKTAAGGATCTACCACCGGTTGTTTCATATTCACCGGTGTTYGTATTTKGAGGACGACGAACTCGAGGAGGGATGGCCGGTTGACCAGCCAACCGAGATGCTTCATGATYTGAGGAAACATCGATCAAATCAATTCGGGTGTTTGGGGTACAGTATAAGCCGTCAAAGATTGTCTGTAAATCATCCCAACTCGGATMCCCKGAAACTTGGTAGGCAATGCARAAYGGTTCTTTCTRTTACACACAATGTTGGGATAAGTAATCAGTGACAGGTGGATTAATTACGTATGAAGTAGTTGGATTTGAATAAATATAAGTACTAAAAGATATCGAATTAAACTAACCTCGAACATGAACTCCCAGACTTCGTACGGAGCGCTCATCAAGCCGCTCTCATCGCAATACTTCACACCACGTTGGCTTAACATCCAACGAAATACCCGATATCGATTTTGGAGAACGGCAACGCGATCGACACAATACCTATATGAGAAGTCTGTACCAAATTCGATGTTAAGCATGTCGACGCAAAATTGAATGGACGTTGTGTTTACACGGACGGGGTTGAACAAACCAAGAGTGCGTTGGTCAACTAGCAAGGATATGAAAAACTTATCAATCTCCTCGGTCCAACGACCGACATAAAGATACTAAGCCTGCTCGACGGGGTAAATTGGGTACCCATTCGACATTTGTTCAATCTTTATATTTTTAGATAGTGTTATTGTTAAGGTGATCAGCTCAGTGTTTGTTGCAATGCATATATAGGCATATTCAAGTTGGAGAATAGTTTGGTCAAACTACTATTTCGGTCACACAATTTAAACTTATCCAGCATGGGAATATATTCCCTGAGTAATGTGACTTAGAATTGACGTAAGGGAAACTCTCTAAATTGATACATTGACCAAGGGTGAGCACGGTCCGGTTCAGTTCGAGGATTTGGAAATCTCCAGAACCGTACCATTATTTTTTTCGGTACGGTTCGGTTCGGAGAAAAGTCAAAGTCAACGGTTCTTTTCGGTTCTGGTACGGTTCAGTTCGGTTTTCGGATAAATCTCCGTTTTACGCTCAAATTATAATCGTAAATTAAAATTACTTGATTATGGTGAATTTTAACTTTTACTTGTTAGTTGATGATTAATTAAGATACAAGATTAATAAAAAATAGTATTTTACTTATTAACTATCGAATATAATTAGATTTATAGCAAATTTAATACAATTATAAATCGGTTCTAGTTTCGGTTCTCGGTTCGGTACAAGGATTTTAAGGGGATTTAAAAATCTCCAGATTCGTCCCGTAAAAGAAATTCGGGATGATTCGGTTTGGAGATTGGTCAATGGTCAACAGAGATTTTTCGGTTTCGGTACAGTTCGATTCGGAATTCGGTACAATTCGGGTATTTTCTAGTCCCGTGCTCAGCCCTAACATTGACCATTGTGTTCTAGCTCTGCATGTGGTAAGATTCCAAAGCTGGTACATGCAGAGGGAATATATTCTTGTTCCACTGAACACATAGATATTACCATTATGTAGGCTTCCTGCTCAAATTACTAATAATTGCAAATTTGGTTGAAGTGGCCTGTTGCTCCAATTAGACTACCGCTCCAGTAAGTTACTTTATAAATTAATTTGTAAGAATCAAATATACACATGACGCCACAAAAACAAACCATACATACTTACCGGAGATACAGTTGTGAAAGTTAAGTCCACTAGGGTTGGACAAATCGGATTTTTTAGTATATGATAGTGCGTTCGGGTCACATACCAAAACCAACATACAACAACTACTAAATACGAAAATAACAATTACTGAGACTACTTCAGAAACTACAATTACTAGTACGGTGCTCTTGTGACATCATCATGCATAACCGCACGATGAACACCACATCTCGATTTAGGTGTAAGCGTGGACCAGTAGTGTCCATAGCAACAAGCTAGGACCAACAAAGTCAAACACCATGAAAGTATAGTGAGAGATGAAGCACTGTCCATGCGAGCCTTGTAGGTGGACAACTGCAGTCTGTAATTCTTCAAACATTCGGTCATTTGATCGTTCGTGGCTCTAACATCATCGTATCTCTCTGGATCAAGCCAATGGAAAAATCCACATTTCGGCTCCTGCCAAAATAGAATTATTGGCTTATGCTCGACCGGTAACCAAATCAGTTTAGGTGCAAATAAAGGAATCTATTACAAAATTATAGAAATTAAATCAGATGTTCGGTGGCAAGCATGTATATACCCCCCTCCGAGGACACGACACAAAACGCCGTTCTGGATTCCTTTTGGTTTTAGAGACTAGAACTCGCACATCCATATCACAATGATATTTAGTAGGGATTTCTCGATTGCAGGTGCAACACCGAAATGACATATTGTACGATTGGGACGATGAGGGACTCCGACTCGGTCCCATTATTGTTTAGTGGTTCACTGAGAAAGAGTAATACAATACTGTCAGACACAATAACACATTCTCAATATATTTTCAACTAATTACAAAAAATATTTATCAGACATTCACCCAATTGCACAAATAATAATTCGTACGCAGAAAATTTGGTTCCAAGCAGTTAAGACTCTCTATTATAAAGCAACAATGTAAAACTATGTTACACAGTCGAAATAACTAAAATTTTCCAGTGAGCAGGGGTCCARCYGTCCTAATCCGGAGGTCAACACTATTATGTGAAACATATATATATAAATTGCTGTCACTAGTATTCATCACATCAACTTTTCCGGTGAAATGCATCGACACCCACCAATCCATTATTTTAAAAAAACAATTACGGTATTTATGAATTAAAACCCAAATAACTATTTGGCAAGGGAAAAATCAGGAGCGATGAGGGCAGGAGTACCTTCGGATGCCTTCAAGCTTAGTCGTCAGCCACTTGGTTTGGAATGCTCATCGAACTTTGGAGGGTTTGGTTTTTTGCGGCGACGAGTGGGCCTTTGATTCTGTGGTGGGTTTGAGAATTTAGACGGAGGGTGTTTTGGACAATGTAGTCTTTATCCTGTTAATTCTGTGAACCAAATGGAGAAAAATACGCACGTATCCTAAAAGTCGAACTTCACCAATCCTTGGTACCAAACATGATATTATTTTATCCCAACAGTGCAATCCTGGCAGGTTATATTAATTTGTCCAATCCTATCCAGTGAACCAAACGAGCCCCGACTGTCAAATCTTAATTCTATTAATTAATTAATACTAATAATCTTAATATTTATTAATTACTGGGCGCATCATCGTCCATGTTATCTGAAGAATAACTTTAAAAGAGGGAACGATTTCAAAACTCAGTGGACATAATAACTTGTTATCCATTTAATGAAAAATAAAACTTTCACGCTATCATTCATATATTTATTTACACGACGGTCATTAGCCGAGGATCCCCTTTACAATACCGGACCCATATGATGGTCCCTCTCATGTATCTAGTTTTAAGATCAGTTAATGGGATAACCATTAAAACATCTTTAAAATAATATTTTGTGGTACCCACCATAGAGATAAATGCAGAAAAGTAAATGAATGATCATGTCGAGTTCAACGCGTCGCACTTAACAAAAATATAAAACCCTCAATCACTAACGATGTATAAGACCTTAAGTACAAGACATCTAAGATTACTCGTTAACTTCTATACATACAAACGAGGCTTATCATAAAATGCCCAACGATACCAGACGATGCCTGAATAATATTATTTTTATTTAGGGGTTGTTGGATTAGGATTTATTGGAATTTTGAATTATGGTATTCACAATTTTGAGTATTTAAAATTATGTAAATAGTAAGAATCTTTGTTTGTTATAAGATTTAAAATCCATTACTTTTTACTGTAGATGTCAAATTATGTCTGAAAAGTGGATGATAGTGTATTTTTATATTATATTTGATGTTAAATCATGTTTGAGAAGTGGATGATAGTGTATTATTATATTGTATTTATTAATATTTAAAATTTTTGAAATATAATGATGATGTGATAAAAGAGATGAGTGTGGGATTAGGTGTAAAAAATGGTTGATTGTGAATTGAAAATTAGAGTTGTAGAACAAACGAGGATTGAGATTCGGAATCTCAATCCTGTAATTCGCAGTTTTAGACCAAACAAGGGCTTAAAGTCACATAGTAACCTCAATAGAAAAATATATATTTCCTATCAAATTATACCCAATTTCATATTTTGTCTTCTAATATTTTATTTCGTACACTTTGCCTTCAAAACTGTGCATTTTTTGCACTTCACTTCTTATTGGAAGGTTCCGGCGATCAGGGCTCGGCACGTGATTGATGCAGTTTATCATTTCTTTTCAAAATTATTTTTTGAATTTTTTTTTACCTTCCAAACTATACAAGATTTGACACTTTGCCTCATGAACTATGCGATTTTTTCAGCTTATTGACAGATTTTGACACAGAATCGAATGGAGCTCGACTTGTGATTTCAACGTGAGATTTGTAGGATATTTTCATCATCTTCTTTTACAATTATTTTTAATCTAATAATCAAAACAAAA
>BMAC01000377.1:998131-1079914 GCA_014905375.1 Phtheirospermum japonicum
AACATACTAATCAAAAAAATTAACATTAAACCACTAGATTTTAGTTCTAGAGCTTTTTGATTCAAAAGTAAAATAGATATGAAATAATGCAAAAAAGAAAAAAAGAAAAAAAAATACAAAAATCAGGAACCAGATCTAATATTTTTAAGGATTTGAGTTTAGGTTTCTTAGGTTGAGAAGTCAAGCGGGATAACGGAGGCATTATGGTATAAGCATGGTGCGGCGGAGTTATTGGAGGTGGCGAACTGTGTGAAAGCGATTTTATTTGTACGTTCCTGAAGTCAGCAAAATTTAAAATAAAATATTACTAAAAAGAAGGATTATCACCTCCCACCATTCATTTAAATCTGTAAATCTAATCAAAAGTTAAAATATTACTAAATGTGAAAAGGATTCATTTCTTAACTACAATATTGTTCAAAAAAGAAAACCTAACCACCATAATCTCACCATCATCACTGTCAACCATCTTCCTATTTCAAAAGAAAGTGAAGAAGTTAACATACTAATCCAAAAAAATTAACATTAAAACCACTAGATTTTAGTTCTAGAGCTTTTTGATTCAAAAGTAAAATAGATATGAAATAATGCAAAAAAGAAAAAAAGAAAAAAAAATACAAAAATCAGGAACCAGATCTAATATTTTTAAGGATTTGAGTTTAGGTTTCTTAGGTTGAGAAGTCAAGCGGGATAACGGAGGCATTATGGTATAAGCATGGTGCGGCGGAGTTATTGGAGGTGGCGAACTGTGTGAAAGCGATTTTATTTGTACGTTCCTGAAGTCAGCAAAATTGATGGCATGGTATAAAAAAAGCAGTAGCCATAATCCATAGGCGATGAGGTGATGGTGTATGAATTTAATAACGGCGAGGGGAGCATGAGATTTTTGATTTTGAGGGGCATATAAGTTTTTTGTTAATCTAATTTCCGTTTTTTAGGGGCGGGTGAATTTTTTCTTATTCTAATTATTTTGTTATTATACCCATGGTGGGTGGTGGTAATCATTTTCCTTTTATTAGATTAGAATAAATTTGGAAAGGAAATGACAAAAACATATAAGGAAATCTTACGTTGAAATCAAGTGTCGAGCTCCAGATGATCTTCTGAGGCGCAATCTGCCATTAGGAGGTAAACCGAGAAAAACTCATACTTCAGGAGGCAAAATGCATGAAGTAAAATAGGGGAAAAGATTGTAATCATCCTGTACTATATGCATTTTTCGGGTTTGCATCCTAACGTTTTTTTTTTTTTTTTTTTTTTGTAATTTAATGCATCCTGTACTTCAAAAAATTCTTAAAGTGCATCCTCCGACCAACCAACTCGCCCAAACTCGTCGAAACTCACCTAGTCTCGCGAGTGAGGTTGCATATTTTCAAACCCGTATACTTTATGTGAGTTCCGGTGAATTTATTATTTATTTAAAACTAGTTCCGGCATATTTTATTAAATATGCAAAAACTACCGAATTTATTACTAAATAAATAATAAATTTTATTTATTTAATAAAACTAGTTCCGATAAACGTTAGGATAAAATATGGTTTGCATATTTATTTAATAAATTCTAGTTTTTATTTAATAAAACTAGTTTTTTCTAAATTTTGTATAGTACATGATGCAATTTCAAAATTTTGTATAGAACAGGATGCATTAAATTACAAAAAAAAAAAAAACGTTAGGATGCAAACCCAAAAAACGCGTATAGTACAGGATGGTTACAATCTTTTCCCCATTAAAATATTAGGAGGCAAAGTGTCAAATTCTATATAGTTTGGGAGGAAAAAAGAAAACCTCTAAAAATAATTTCAAAATGAAATGACAAGAATACCCCTGCATTAATCACCTGCCGAGCTGCGGTCGCTGGAATCTTCTAATAGGAAGTAAAGTGAAAAAAGTGCACAATTCAGGAAGCTAATGTACGAAAAAAATTAATACGCAAAGTGTCAAATTGGATATAGTTTGGAGTGAAATTTTTTTTCCCTCCCAAACTATACCTAAATTGACACTTTACCTCCAAATTCGTATACTTTGCCTCCTGAACTACACATTTTTCTCACTTTACCTCATGAAGATTTCGACGACAGGAGCTCGGCACGTAGTTTTCACGTGATTACTGCAAGGGTATTTTGTCATTTTCTTTTGAAATTATTTTAGAGAATTTATTTTGCCTCCCAAACTACACATGATTTGACATTTTGCTTCCTAATCTTTTATTTCGTGCACTTTGCCTCATAAACTATGAGTTTTTCTCAGTTTACCTCATAATGACAGATTCCGCCTCAAAAAATTATCCGGAGCTCGGCACATGATTTCAACATAAGATTTTTAGGGGTATTTTTGTTATTTCCGTTTTAAATTTATTTTAATCTAATTAAAAAAATCTTACACAACAAAAATGATTACCACCACCCACCATTGGGTACAATAACAAAACAATTAGAAGAAAAGAAAAAATTCACTCGCCCCTTAAAAATCAAAAATTAGAATAACAGAAAACTTATGTGCCTCTCAAAATTGTCCGCCGTTATTAAATTCACCCCCCATCACCTCATCGCCTGTAGGTTGTGGTTACTGCTTTGTTTCATCGCATGCCATGAATTTTTGGCTTCACGAACGTACAAATAAAATCGCTTCCACACAGTCCGCCACCTCTAATAGCTCCGCCCCACTATGCCTGGACCACAATGCCCCTGTTATCTCACTTGGCTTCTCAACACTCTTGCACTATTTCATATCTATTTTATTTTTAGATCAAGAAGCTCTAGAACTAAAACCTAGTAGTTTTATGTTAGTTTTTTGGATTGAGTATATTAACTTCTTCACTTTTTTTTTTTGGCATAGGACTGTCTCTTATACACATCTAGATGTGTATAAGAGACAGGTGTATTAACTTCTTCACTTTTTTTTTTAATAGGAAGAGGGTTGACAATGATAATGGTGGGATTGTAATGGTTATATTTTCTTTTTTGAAAAATACTGTAATTAGAAATGGAATCATTTACATATTTAGCAATATTTAGGTTTTTTTTATTTGCAGATTTAGATGAATGGTGGGAGGTAGTAATCCTTCTTTTATTTTTGGGCAAATTTCTCGATTTTGTTTTTCAAACTTTTGTTTTTGATTATTAGATTAAAAATAATTTCGAAAGAAGTAATATCCTACAAATCTCACGTTGAAATTACGTGCCGAGCTCCATTCGATATTTTGTGCTAGAAAATGTCATTAAGAGGTAAACTGAAAATAGCGCATAGTTCAGGAGGCAAAACGCACGAAATAAAAGATTATGAGGCAAAGTGTCAAATCATGTATAGTTTAGGAGGCAAAAAAAAAAAATTCCCTACAAATAATCTCGATATGAAATAATAAAAATATCCTTCATTAATCACGTGAAAATCACATGCTGAGCTCCGATCGTCGAAATTTTCTAATAGTAGATAAAATAGAAAAAATAACAGAAGATAAAATGTACAATATAAAAAATTATAAATTAAAATATCAAATTGAGTATAGTTTGATTCCGAAAAATATTTTCTAATTAGTTAATCATGGTTTTATAACCTTGACCTTTTCTAAAAACAAGATTTTCTTTTCCACTCTTCTTCATTTTTTTAATGTTATTTCTCTCCAACGCCTTCACTTCTAACTTCTGAACCATTGAAAAGAATGACCAGATGTATGCCAGATCTGGTTCGCCCAGTTGTTCTGGCGGGTTGAGACGCCTCCCACCCGGTTAATATGGGCCAGTGACCTTAATGGTTCCGGGAACCTGTAAGGGTCTGGCGTACTAACCGGGTCGGGTGGCGAAATTATGACCTTATACTATGGGGTTTCTGGGCGTATTTGCTTAGAAATCATCCCCCGTTAATTCAATTTTTGTTTCTTTCCGTTAAACTCTTTTCGACTTGCTCTCTTGCTCCCTTTATCTCCTTAATCACAAAAAGTCCCTTTTCAAATTACTTTGCACCTTGCAGTTGAAGGTATGGAACTTGTTCATCGTGTATCTCATACATTGTTGCTGGTGTATTGGCGATGCCGCCGGTTAAGAATGACTCTGGTTTTCAATTTTCCCTTTTTAGGGTTTTCAATTTTCCCTTTTCAAGGGTCTTATGCATTTGTTTTTTGACTTTATGATACTTGAATAATGCAATCTTTGCATGGATACTTGGTATGATAATTTTCCTTTCTCAAGGGTTTTCAAATTTCTTTTTCACTGGTCTCTATTCTTGGATACTATGCATTTATTTTTTTGCCATTCATATGTTTTGCCGCAATCTTTGCATGGATACTTGGGATAATGCAATCTTTGTATTTTGCATCATCTTAGTACAACTTTTTATTTTTTTTGCCCTGATTCTTGTTTAAAGAACTTGTATACAATTATTATGTGGTTGGGAAAAAGAATCCTAAATTTCATATATTTTGCCCTAATCTTCTTTTATGTGTTGGGAACTCGCAAGTTAGAATCGTGATCTAATTTTCTGCATTAATTGAAGAAGTTATGAGAATGATAGTCTGCTTATGAGAATAAAGATGGAAAAGTAGTGTTTGTATGTGTTGTATGAGGTTTGGTTTTTGAAAAATGCCATGTCGTTTATTTTTGTTGTATTTTTCCACCGGAAAACACCACTTTACTCGATTTGCAATCAATAGTGGTTTTTGCAACTATGAAAATGATTGGTATGATTTTAAGTGCAATTAAGCTTTTTTTTAATTGTTTCATGTTTTATGTTAACATTTTTCTTTCTCTCTCCCTGTTTCTAGTATTTGTGAGTATTTGTGAATGGACAGTTTCGAATGGTAAATAATCCTGATAATCCTGCTGCTGTGCTGCCGGGCTTCCTGCTGGCAATGTTAATGTGCACCCTCTCCCTAATAATGTGTTTATTAGACTTTTTTTATAAGAAAAAAGGAATTTGACTCCAAAAAGATAATCACATTTTTTCATGTTTACCCACAATGCAACAACATAAAGATTTTTATGTTCAGTTACCCACAAAGTGCAACAGCATAAAACTAATATAACGAATTAAACCAAGCAACAACAACCGCAATGAAGCAGTTTTCATCGGCCAAGACCTTCACTTGGGAATTTCCACCTTCAAACATCCAAGCCCGACAAGGATCTCATTCATCAACACGCACCAATCAAGCATTAGATCAAAGGTAAGAAACCGCACGCACCAATCAAGCATTAGATCAAAGGTAAGAAACCCATTGAACCCTTCCTCCACATGATGGATCTGAACCATGTTGTTAACAGTTGCATTGAAAGCCTGATTGAGAGAGCAATGTAACTGCTAACAACATGGTTCAGATCCATAATCTGGAGGGCTTGGTGCTGCAAAAATTAAAAAGGAAATTACAAAGGGTTGGAGTTGATGTTAATAGACTCAATGAGTTTCTTACCTTTGATCTAATTCTTGATTGATCTAATTCTTGATTGGTGAAGTGCGTGCTGATTTGAAGGCGGAAATTCCCAACTAACGGTCTTGCCCGATGGAAATTGCTTCATTGCGGTTGTTCCCTGATCGTTTAGCTTTTCCCTTCTACATTGCTATTCTTGAACAAAGCTGATTAACTTGAGTTATGATTCTTTTAGCTTTCTTTTTCTACACTGCTAATTGTTGCTTGGTTTAATTGCTTATATTAGTTTTATGCTGTTGCACTTTGTGGGTAAATGAACATGAAAATATCTTTATGCTGTTGCACATTGTGGGTAATTGAACATCGAAAAATGTGATAAAATGTGATTACCTAGGCTGAGTTAAACTGTTTGGAGTCAAATTCTTTTTTTTTTCTTCGTATAATCGTTAAAACTGTAAATAAATATAGTAAATGCAAACATCAATAACTCGGGTGTTGTAATTTTAAAGATAAGCTGTCTTAAAGATTTGAGATAAAGAAAATAAAACAGCTTGAAGAGGAGTGGAGAGAAAGAGAGAGTGATGATTGGACACACTTTCACCTCGTGTCCTACAAATTACTTATTTTGTATTAAAATTCAAGGGACCGAATTTTAAATACTCTCTTGAGTAGTTTGCATTTTTAATTTACAAATTACCCCTAGGTGCAGTTCATAAGATATAAACAAATGTCCATGTTATTATCAGTAATTCTGAGATATTGCTTGGGATAATAATCAGACAAAAATTTAGGGTAAGAGCATATCTAATAATTCATGGATTGCTCAATTTTAATGTCAAATGACATAAAAAGAAATAAAAAATTAAATGACATGGAGGATATCTACATGTAAAAAAAAAAATAGACATAATCCATTATCCATTGGAGATGAATTCTTCTATATATATTTTTTAATTCAACCACTTATCACATAATAAATATTCAACCATAGGAGATGGTTCAATGCAAAACTCTATATATAAAAGATGTCCTCTCTTGGTTATATGGGTTCACTTGTTTCCTGACCATATATAGTTATGATGAGTATTATGATTTGGTGTTTCATATATTGGGTATATGGACAACTTTGTCACATTGTACATTTAACTTTCTATTAATCCTCACATGAGTATGATAATCACCGTAATTTCCTCACCTTATTATGTGTTTTTTTTTTTTTGTTACCTCACATCCAAATGGAGCCTAAGGTTTGTGATCATTATCCTTGAGGGGGTGTTAAGCTGTCTTAATCCAGTTATGTTCCTAGGTTGAAATTTTAATAAGGTATTGTCTGATATTATAGATATATACTGAGGGTCTGGTTTTAGAATCCAAACATTAAAACTTTTTTAGTGATAAGCCTAATTTAGATGTTGTTTTCTCTAATAAATATATTCAAGTTGTAATTTATTCTTTGTTTATCTTCATATTGTACATATCCAAGCGACTCAAATGTTTAGTTTTTCGTTTTTTAATATATCGCTATTTTTGTGTGAATTCTTGCAATTCTGAACTATGTAATCAATCATTAATCAGCTCCTTGATTGAAACGTAGTTCCCAAAAAGAATCTAACTCAAAATTTTCAATTAATTATGCTTATTATTTGTTTTCCGCTTTGTGTATCTCTTAGGTCCTGTGGCCGAAGACATGTTTCATTGGCAAGCCACAATCATGGGCCCACCTGATAGTCCGTACACCGGTGGAGTTTTCTTAGTTACCATTCATTTTCCTCCAGACTACCCTTTTAAGCCTCCAAAGGTATTTTTCAAATTTTTACCTAGTTTTCTTTCTGCATTCACTTTATCCTTGTATCATTTCATGAAAACGAACCTAATAATTTTATAATCGCATATTTGAATGATCGGTAGGCCACTATTTTGTGCTTAAACTCAATTATGGTACCTTTTTCTTGAATTATAATATAATTCGACTTCTTTATAATCTTAGTGATGAATTTTGCAGATTGCTTTCAGGACGAAAGTTTTCCAACCAAATATAAACAGCAATGGAAGCATATGCCTCGACATATTGAAGGAGCAGTGGAGCCCTGCCCTTACTATTTCTAAGGTTCGTTTTTCAAGGGATAACTACAAAATGTACCCTCGAGGTTTGACCCAAATTAGAAAGTAGAAGCTAAATTACAAAATTCACCCGAGATGTTAGTTTGTCTTGCCCTTACTGTCACATTTATTAAAATATCACCTTCTATTATCTTTTTTATAGTGTTTTCAATTTTGAGTTGCTTAATGAGTTGAGTTGTTTCTCCTTCAACATTCAGGTGTTGCTTTCGATGTGCTCTTTGTTGACGGACCCAAACCCCGATGATCCATTGGTTCCCGAGATTGCTCATATGACTAAGTATGAAACCACCGCAAGGAGCTGGACTTAGAAATATGCCATGGGCTAACCATGTTTTGGTATGAATGAGGGGATGACCCTTCAAACACTCTATGATCTTTACATTTTATGTATGAAAACGAAATAGTCTAATCTATCATGGAAGTTCTAAAATTTGGACCTGATTATAGAGGTCCAAGATGTCCTGAAGAAGGAAAGACACGCTGCTTTTCAATTGTTTGTTTGTGTAGTTTTATCTTTGAAGTGTTTCCTACAATTCATATCATGTTCTTGTTATCTCAATCCCCCCTCCCCTACAATTAATATCATGTTCTTGTTTCCCCCTCCCCCCTCCGTGGGATACCTTTTCTGCCGCAACTGGTTGTCAAGTAGGTGAGGAGCCAGGTGGTGTGCGGGGTATGGAAAAGAAATTTGAGATGTGAACTGTGGAGGAGAATTAATCAGGCTACTCGGAGTCAGAAATTTGAGATGTGAACTGTGGAGGAGAATTAATCAGGCTACTCGGAGTCAGCCATGTGCTACAGGATAGACGCCTGCGATCGAATCCGCGATGGTTTGCTGGCTGATATAACTCATTTTCATATAGCTTTGAAGGTATTTTAGGGCCACTATGTTCGCATCCCCCGACTCAACATCAAAGTGGTCTCGTGCGATCTCATGCGCGGCCATCATTAAGTCGGCTGGGCTGCCTGCGGTTACAGAATCGCCCTGCTTAATGTGTCCAACCTGAATTTCTTATTGTGTGGGAATGTGGTGTGTCTTTGTGTGTGAGTATGCGCGCACGCATGTAGGGCTATTAACAAAATCACCCCGTAGCCTGAGGTTCTTCAGCCTTATACTAATAAGATCAGTAATCTTTAAATTACAAATATTGCCTTGCCTTTTTTTTTTTTCCTTTTTTTTCAAATTGCACCCTGAAGAGGGGTATTTGTTTGGTAAATACAATACAAACCTCAAACACCTTTGGGTACTTGTAATTTTGAAAAATATTTGGAGTTATTTGTAATTAGGCTAAACCTCGGCCTGTCTTTCCCCGACGTGTGCGCCGGATCGGCGTTTTCCTTATCGCCATCTCCTCATTCCCTTCCCCTCCGTCCTTTTTCAACAAGAAAGAGTAAATCGACGACGTAGAAATTAAGTGTCGGATAACCTGGCAACACGAGATCTGACTAGGTAAGAATTGATATTTGTATTGTGTAGCTCTCATTCATCATCACCAGAACTGACTAGGTAGAATTGTATGCCGATTATTTATCGGCCTCCTCCTTTTTGTCATTTTTGTACTTGAATATTTTGTCATGTCCAAAATCTACTGCCAGAAAAAGTGATGATATAATTTGTGTATTACCGCAGTTACAATTCATATCAATCTCTGCATGCTTAGAAGTGTTATTATCCTGGTTTTAGATTGCCTCGTGTTATTATCCTGGTTTTAGATTGCCTCGTGTTATTATCCTGGTTTTACTTAGAAGTGAACTTTCTTATAAAAAGCATGGTGCACCTCCGTTAACCTTCTGTCTGCAATATGAACATCACTGCTATGGTTTTTTTGAATTGTTAATCATTAGTTATTTATCTATTATTTCAATAATATATTTTATGAGAGATTGTGATTTGTGTCCTAAAAGGTTCCTCTCAAAAGCATAATGTTGTCTAGAGGAAATTTTTTGTAGTGCCACCTAATTTATCACCTTTAGTAGACATGGACTACAGTAAGAAAATTCAGATGTTTTTTGATCATGGCTTTGGTCGTTTTCGAATAAATGATTGATTGACATACACATAATGTGAAATTTAGTGGTGTGGTTACAGGAAAATATTAGGATTGGAAAAATCTAATTAGTGAAAGTGTTGTATTTAGCCTGTGTTTCACATAATCAATTTTGTATTTTCAGCGTGTTGCTTGTCTATTGAGAAAAGTTGTTGAGGAGATTGAGCTGCGAATATGTACTCAAGCAGAACATTTGAGAATGGTAATTCATAATGAGTGGACCTGTTGATGATGATATCTATTAGCCAAACCCTCCTGATCTGAACTTTTTTTTTTTTTTTTTTCTTGCTGTTTATCAGAGCCTTGACAAAACAAAACTTCTCAAGTATGTGAACAAACATGATCCTGCTGACAAGCATCTTCTTCGGTTGAATGATTACCTATATTACCGAGTAACCATTTCTAAATTTGGTGATATTATTCTATATCATCCTTAAATTGTCAAGTTGTGTTCTTATTATTTGTTCGATCATTGTTTTAGTGTGTGCAATTGACCTTTACCTATGTATGCAGGAGCATTTATTGATTGTATGCGAATTGCTTAAAGCAAACTTGTAAGAGTTTCATAAACTTAGTAGAGAATCTGGGGGAGAAGTCTACTTTACGACGCCTAGACTACAAGTTTGTGGCACAAGTGTCATAATTTATTGAGATAATTACAAATACTACACTTAGCTTTGGCTAAATTACAAAAAAAAAAACAAAAAAAAACAGCTAACTTTGAAAATTACAAAAGCACCTCTGTTTTGCACCTGCTGTAAATATTACAAATAAGTCCTTGCAAACAGTGACTAAAAGTTGAAGGGTGTAGTGTTTATATATTTGATGACCTAAGCAAATTCTATCAAATCAACTATCATTCAAAACGTAAGCGGAATGAAACCTCAAGTGTGATTTTGTATTTTTCAAAGGTAGCTGGGTCTTTATTGTAAATGCCACAAACCTCAGGGATATTTTTTGTAGTTATCCCTAATTTATTTTGCTTATTAAATATTGCTTGCTGACTAGGGTTTCTATTGTGCAGTCGATCACTATTCAGTGCTTGGAAGTCCAATTCCTACACAGGCTGGGCCTCATACATTGTGATCTGAAGCCCGAGAATATATTGGTGAAAAGTTACGGTGGGTGAGGTGAAGGTCATTGAACTGGGAAGTAGTTGCTTTGAAACCGATCATCTTTGTTTGTGAAACGTCTTGCTTAATTGTGTTTTTTCTTAATATTTTTCTTGTAAAATTGTAATGTAAAATAAAATTTTAAGTATATTGGATGCTTTTGTTAACATTTGATGTTGATTAATTTTAGTTTTCATGGAATATGATTTAAATTGCAATTGTTTGGTATTTAGGTTGGGACGAGGATAGGTTAATGGACATTTAATTCTTTTTTTGATTATTAATTTGGGATTTGCATGGGTTATATTAAAACAGATGTTAATGTTTTCTGCGTCAACGACATCAGTTACTCAATAAATCGATGTTATTGCTTAGTATTATTGGTAACTCTTATTGGCAAAATTGTCACTTCCAACATTAGTAGTGGCGCCCAAAAAAAATAAGCCCCACCCAGATTTATTATTGGTGGCGCTTCCCACTTATGAAGATCCACCTGCTTTGCTTTTAAGTGGTGCTTATAATTAACAAGCGCCACTTCTTCAGTTTTTAGTGGCATTTCAGAGTTGACAAGCTCCACTCGCCTTTATTTTTAGTGGCGGTTTGAACCGCCACCCATATTGGTTTGGTTTTAAATGTTGCCCGAATTAAAGTGCCACCAATGATTGTTTTGAAGCGCCACTAATCAGCTTTTCTGCACTAGTGACATGAATGGGGTTACCCAATGATTTGTACACATTTGTGTGTGTTTTCCGTTTATTTTTGCATTGTGTTTTGAGTGGTACAACGAGGTTTTAAGTCGTCGTTCTTCTCGTTTTTCTTCCTTTTAGTATTTTGGTAGATAGTTTCCCGTTTAACACCTTTTCTCTCTTGTTTCGCAAGTTGCCATTCTAATTTCATTTAATTGTCCGTTTCAGCTTCGAAACGACGAAAATCGGACGAGGGATGCAGAGCTACCATCGATTGATGCGTCGTCGACGCCGCATAACACCGCCCATCGATGCAGCATCGACGTCGACATCGAAAGCACCTATCAATCGACGTGCCGAGGTTTTTCAGCCTCCGTCGATCGATGCCGCTCGTTGACGCAAACCCACCAGCGGAATCGACAACATTGGTCGATCGGCACGCCAAGTGCCATGCGCCACCGTCGATCGACGTCCGGCGTCGACCGAGGATGATGCCAGAGACACCGTTGATAGGCGCACACCGATGGTCGATCGACGGTCATTATTTTCACGCGATTTTACCACGACATCCTACTCGTCCAACACTATATAAATGACGTCTTTCTTTAGCTGGAGATCAGACCCGACCAGGACCAGGGACTTACCTTTTGGAAACCCTCCATGTATTTGAATATTTGAATTCATCTTTTCATCTTAGCTTGATCTGACTTTGAATTTAGTGCTTTCAATTATTGTTTCGAACGATCTAGCATTTGGAGATTAAGAACTCAGCTTTGCGATAGCTCGTGGCTTTATTTCCTCGCAACTCGTATTTTCATACGCTTAGGTAATTCTTAGTATAATTATTGGGATTATTTGCTCGTTTTAAATTATTGTTTTTCGTAATACGACTTGCGTTTATTCTGGATCTTGTTGAATTGGATGATTTGGTGCTGTTTTTGTTCGTTTTTATTTGTGATTTTGTTTGGTGATTTTATCATTTATGCATTCTTGTTTATTTGATTCGTCGTTGTTTGGATTTTAGTCGATTTTCTTGTTTATCTTAGTTCTAGTCATTTGATCGAGCACGTTTGGTTCATTCTCGCTATTTCAATTCTCTTATCGTCAAAAGCTTTGGAGACTTAAGAATTGTCAATAGTATGTTTGCTTAATTTAGTATTTATGTTGATCGTTATTTTTAGCTTTCAAAATAAAATAATTAACCAACTTAATTGATCGTGTGTTTAAATAATTTGTGTGTTTTAACGAATATTTTTCAACTCCGATTGTCATTTCTCAAGAGATTCGACTTGAGTCAACTTGTCGCTTACAACCGCTCCATTCTCTTGCGGATGAGCTTTTTATTTTAATAAAAAGCAAGTGTTAAAAAAGTTCGATTCAAAATTTGGCGCCGTTGCCGGGGAAGGCTAAAGGTTGTGATTTTTATGTTTGCTATTCGTGATCTTTGTTTGTGTCTTTATTTGTTTTGTTTGTGTTTAGTGTTTATTTATGATTTATCATTTTTCTTTGTTTTTATTATATTTTGTCGGTACGTTAAATCTAGTGTGTTGAGTGATGTGTATGCAAGGTACCTCGACAACCAAGGCCCGAGACTCAACAAACCGTTAAAAAAAAGAGAATGTCGAACAATCGAGCGTATCAATCGTATAGCAGTCCGTACGCTTGTCGTGCTCTTGACCGGCCATTTCATTGAGCCCTGCAATGTGGGAGTACGATCTTGACGAATTCTACTTAGAACAACTCCCAGTTTTTCATGGGCTCCCGAGTGAGGACCCGCTTAAGTTCATCCGAGAGTATGATACAATAACCCCAACTCTCCCTCTTCTAGACATTTCGAAGGATCAAGTGAAGATGCGACTCTTCGTCTTCACATTAAAGTATCGGGCAATAACATGGTTGAGGAATTTAAAGCCCAATTCCTTCAAAACATGGGAGGAAGTGTACGATCAGTTCATGGGGACATTCTACTCACCTGAATGGGCCCCATTCTCAAATTCATACAATTCGAGCCACAATGATCCATATGTTTCACCCGATCACTTTGATTCTAATTTTAACCCTCACACCCCACCACATAATTCCTATCGCCCGATCTTTAACAAAAATCCTTATAATCCGGGCTTTGAACCTTCATACGCTCCCTCCGCTCCCTCTGCCTCCCCTTTTTGTTGCACAGGATATGACTCGTATGCACCACCCGACTCTAATTCTTTCTATCTGAGCTACGACTCTTATGCCTCTCCCGACTCAATTCCCTACTACCCGAACTATGAAGAATATACCCCACCTCCTCCTCCATACCACAACCAAAAAACCTACTATCATCCTGATACCCCACTTGATAATGATCCTTACTCGGTTATCCATGATGAGGTGAAATAACTTACTTTTGATGAGTTGCCAATTTCTGATGTGGTGGAGCCCACCTTGGATGTTGGTAATTCGGACTTGAACGCTTGTTTGGGAGAGGTGTGTAAGGAGGTTGAGATTGGGGACTTGGCTGAATGCATCACCCTCCTTGTGCTATTTGATGAAGTCTTCGACAGGAGTGTTGGGGTGTTGCCGTTGGAGTTTCCGGTGGGTGTTGAAGATTTGAGTTTACTCGATCTTTGTGAGGATTATGAAGTGGTGCTAAATTTGGGAGATGTTGAGATGGCCGAGCCTCTTCTTGTTCCACCCAAAGCTTTGTTCGAACTTGAGATGGAGGTGGTGGAAGAGATAGTTGACAAGGAGCCCGATCGCCCTCCCCTAAGCCCGGATATTGCATTTCATATTTTTGAAAGTGTTGAGGTGGTGATCGAGGAAATGAAGGAGCTTGGATTGGTTGAGGGTTGTTCCATTTGTCCAACAGATTTTCTAGTTCTTCCAGTGTCCGAGCACCACTCCATGCGATTAATTTTTGATCGCCCACTCGGGAAAGGACTTGGCTTCAGCTCCCACACCGGTTAGTAACAGAGATAAGAGTGAAACTAAAGCGGGAAGGAGATCCATTCCATCCCACTTCCAATCTCTTCTTGGTGATCGACTACTCGCATTTGTGACCTCCAAAGCGAGTTGGAGCTTTCACTTATCTATTCTTAAAACTTGCTTATCGTTCCCACCTTGGTGATTATCATCGCCCATTCTTGCTCTTGGAGAACATTAAGGCGTGGCATGATCGTCACTTATTTTTGGATCCCAGGTGACGTCACTCATATAAGTCGTCGAGCTTTTGACGTTAAACAAGTGCTTCTTGGGAGGCAACCCAAGTCCTTGATTTCTTTTCTCTTATTTTTGATATTTTGGGAGGATTGGTTAAACTTTGAGGCCTGTTTATGCATGCATACCCGGGGGCTTACTTTGAAGGATCAAGGGCTTTTCTTGAGGAACAACGTTCAAAGGAGCGGAAATGAGGTCCTACAGAATTCCCATCGATCGATGCCCTAATCGATGCCATGGTCGACAAGCTCTCTGTCCATCCCATCGATCGATGCTGAGCATCAATGCTGTGTTGACGCAACCCAGCTGCCGGCGTAGATCGACTAACACATCGACGCCCATGTCGACGAACTCTCTATCCATCCCATTGATAGGCCGTCGATTGACGCCATGGTCGATGAACTCTCTGTCCAACCCTTCGATGAGCCGTCGATCGACGCCGACCCGGCTCGCCAACTTCGATCCTTTCCAAAAAAAAAAAAGTACAAAAATTCAGAAAATTTTGCACGTCAATTTTTTTCCAAATGTTTTCTTACCTCTTTTTATCATGTTTCCAAATAAAATTTACAAACAATTTTGAAAAATTAAAATAAAATACATAATAATAATAATCATTTAAAAAATAAAAAAATCAAAAATATTTTCCCTTTTTACATTTTCTTTTATTATTTTGTTCAAATATTTTGGTCACTTGTGTTCTTATTATTAAAAGAAAATTGATTTTTTTTTTAAAATACAAAAATAATTCTCTTTTATACATTTTGATGTTTTAATTTTATTTTTGAGTCTTGTGTGTTTGTTTTTCCCCACTTACTCCTTTTTGTAGGTTCCTCTCAATTCCATCACCCGTTGGAGTTCACTTCATGCTTGACTCATCATCACAAGAGCGACTATAGGGACGTATCTCTCACTCTTCTCTTTTATCACTTTATATTATTTTATGTGCAATGTGAGCATTTCATGGTTTAAGTGTTTGTGTGTGTGTGGTGGGGGGGGGGGGGGGGGGGGTTGTCCCTTGTTTAGTAATTTCTTTCGTATGCTTGCTTGTGTATATGATTTGAGTCGTGTGGATTGATATTGGTTGGAACCTTGACGAAGTGACGTGGTTAGATGCTTTGGTTAGGTTGTTTAGATTTTCGTTCGACATTAATATAATTGTGGGGCATGAAGTGTAGGAAACCTATGAATTGTCTTGATCATTGTTCTATTAGTACAATCTCCAAGATTCGAATACTCTCTACCCATCTCCAAATGCCCTCTATAGATTTTGTAATTATTTTCATTTTCTTTTTGGAGATGTTAAAAACTCCACGTGCTCATTGAAAAATATTGTAAGTTTCATTTAGCAACAAGTTATTGAAGTCAATGAACTCTCGTTTTTAAGTTGTAAAAATCGTGTTCGTCTAGTACCTCGACTTTATGGGTTCTCAAGAAAAAAAAAATTAATAAAAAAAATGGTACAAGAAGAGAAATCCTTGTACAAGTGAAGTATATATAATAAGTCGTGTAACCCTTGTACACATTTTTATTTTTACTTTTTAGATTATTGTTAAAGAAGTGCGTAAATGGTTGGGCTAGTAGGGTGTCGACTTAGCAGTTTGAGCATGAATAGACTTTAGCCGAGGCATGGATGGAAGATATGCATGAAGGGCAACACATTACGTTTAGGCATTCGGAAGAGAATCTAAACCTCGTATTTCAACATATCGTGTCGTACTTTTAGTTGAGTTTTCAACTGATTTAATGCATAACTCCCCAAATAATTTGAATGCATTAGTTTTAGTTCATTGGGTGGTTAGATTTTCCTTTACTATGTCTAGTCTCAGTTTTGCTTGAGGATAAGCAAAAAGCTAAGCGTGAGGGAGTTGATTTGTACATATTTGTGTGTGATTTTTGTGTCTTGTCATGTGTGCTTTAGTTGAGTTTGAGTCGTATCTTGTCCCATATTTCCTTATTTTGCATCTTCGTAACTTTTGTCGTCTTTTTAATAATTGTTGTATTTCTCTTTTACTTTTTTATAGATTTTTATGTTATTTTGCTTTTCTTTATTTTAGGGTAGTCAATCAAGCCTAAGAACATTCCCCAGGATCACAACTGGCTCGATTTAACGAAAATACGACTCAGACCCGCGAAGCACAACCACCGACGACACACCATCGACGTTCCTGTCGATGCTAAGCCACCATCGATCGACGCAGCACATTGATGCGCCCATCGATGCCCAGCCACCATCGATCAACGTAGCCCATCGATGCACCATCGATGGGGCTATTTCCCAGTATCGGTGGTCAGGCCATTGATATGCGAGAAATTATGTGGTACTTAATGGTTTAAAAATATACTTCTATGCGTCTCATATTGTTATATATATTTATTTCTCGCACATATATTCTTGTGGATGGATGAGCACCAATTGCATATTTTTCACTTATTTTGCAATATTTTGTTGCTCGATTGGTGTAATGATGATTGAAGGAAAGTTCGTAATTTTTACAATTGGGACCGAGAGACGAGAAATAAGCGAATCGGCGAAAAAAGGAGAGCAGGAAGAGCCCGTCAATTGATGCCAGCATCGACGCGACGTCAACGTCTACGAGTTACCCACGTCGATCGACCACCTGGTCGACGACCCATCGACGAAACCCTCTGTCCACGTTGATTTCTTCCCGTCAGTCGACGCACTAGTCCGACGAAGTTCTTTGTTCCCGTCGATTACACCCCGTCGATCGACCACCTCGTCGACCAAGCTCTCTGTGTTCATCATCGACCTGCCTGTTGATCGACCACCTAGTCGACAAAGTCTCTGTAGCAATCGTCGATTGATGGCCAATCAATGCTGACGTAAAATGGCTATTTTTAGAAGGAAATCTTATTCTAATTTCTAAGGGAACTTATATATATATATATATATATATATATATATGCTTACATACTTCAACAAAGAGGGCAATTAGCAGATTCCTAGGCTTCCAAGGCATAATAAAGAGCTCCGATTCCTTCCTCCGTTGAAGAGATTCAATAAATTCAAGATCTAATCCTTCTTTTTCCATTCTTATTCAAGAAAAATGTTTTCTTATTCATTTTTCTTTCATATTTTCATGAACACCATGTGTGAGTAGTTTATTAATTCCGGTCCTTGTGATGTTTGATTCGAACTTTTGTGTACCTACTTATAAATACTTTTCAAAAATTTAAAAGCTCGCCCGCAAGAGAACGAGATCGCGTGTAGGTTGGTAAGTTGAACTGAATCGTCTCTCAAGGAAAACTAGGCTCGGAAGTTCCTTTTGTGCTTGTTTGTTCACGAATAAGAAAATAAGAAAAATAACACACGGTTGGGGTTTTGTTTGAGGATTTTAAGAACTAAAAATTAATTAAACTAAAGCAATTAAATTAAATCTAAAGATTATCTACGCTATGAACTAATTAATTTAAATCTAAGATTATTTAAATTAAGAATTAATTATCTAAAATCTAAGATTAATTTATCTAAGAGCAATTGGATCTTGAAATTATTTATTCTAAAAGAAAATTAATTAAAAGATTTTAAAATAATTTAAGAAAACTTGGGTTCTAGAGCTTCGATTCGTCTCCACGATCGCTTGGGAAGACCCAATTGATGGTTTACAACGAATCTAGGCTCTAGATCCATTAGATCTAGCCAATAACAATCAACATATTCAACATCCCAATCGCAACACAATCAAAATATCGATTCGTCATGGAAGCAATAATTATTAATTAAACTAATTAAAAGCATGCAACTAAATTGAAAGCGAAAGAAATAATTACTTACTAATTAAATTAAGACGAACCGCAACGTTTTGGTGAGAGAACTTGAATCTTATCTAAATCTAGTCTAAATTAATCTAACGCTAGAAATCTAAATCTAAGAATTTTTGAAGAGAAACTAAAAACAACTCGGCACTCGTTGGGTTGTCAATCCCTAAGAGGCCTTAAAAACTCTAGGAATAAGTAAAAAGTAGGAAAAGTGACCTAAACTATACTAAAGTATGCTTGAAATCCAAATTATGGGGGTATTTATAGTTGTGGGATGATTTCGGGCCGAAATCAGGCTTGTATGTCGGTTCTGGGCCTTTTTAACAACAGTGTTAATGATAAGGTAGCGGTAGTAACCGTTATAGAAAGCTACCGTCAGCGCCTCTGTCCTTCAACAACAACGGTTCCAGGAACATAACCGTTATAGAAAGTCTTTCATCTTCAAATTTTTGCTACTTCTTCACCGGAAAGCTCGATCTTTGACTCTCGATCATCATAATTTATCTTTTACGTGCTGAACTCTTCCGGTTACTTAGCTATAAAGTAAAAAATCACAAATAATCACTTATTTGCATCAATCTAGATCAAAACATGGTAAAATAAGCTGGAAATACAAATATACGAATTCAAGCTCAAACTATCCAACTTATACCAAAAACAATAAGAAAAAGTAATTAAAATACTACTAATAATAAATACATATACGTGTTAATCAACTACCCCACGCTTTATTGGTTTGTTCGTCCTCGAACAAACGATAGTTTCAAAGTATAACAAGAATAAAAATTAGTTCAAGCAATGAGTCGTGCGTTGCTACATACATAATTTTAAAAATATAGATACAAGTCACGCAACGTCAAACACTCTACCCTTATTACATTGTCGCTCTAAATCAAATTCATGCATCCTCTCAGAAGGGAAATATATATGTGGGTGTTCACTCAGAAGCACTCAAGCATTGCTGCATGGGACGTGTATACGCTCAAATCATACAAATACATGCACAATAAATAAGAACCGAAAATCAATCTCTTTTCAATCGCAAATTAAGTGTGTTATCGAACTAAGAATCGGAAAAGGTCTTTTCGGGTTGTAATGTAAGGCTCTTTGGATGGGTATGGAATATATAAGTCGTGTGGCTAAATAATTCACCTAACCTAATCTAATCACGAAGAAAGTTGCTTCACCTCGTTCAAAAATAAAAAACCTCACTAAACACTCATAACGTAGCCTTTATACTTATGCTATTTCTCAACTCGATACTCTAAAACCGACTTGTAGCTCAAACCACTTAAACACAATTGAAGCTTATAACACGCTTCTTACACAACTCTTTTGCCTTCTAAACATTAGGCTTCATAATAAAATTAATAATAAAATTGAAGCCTTAATTAGCGCATAGGCAATGACTAACACGATTTTCTTTTTTTTAATATATATCTTGCCCCCCTTTTATTCTTTTTTATGGGGTCTTTTTTCTAAGGATGCTGATCCTTTATTACAAAAATTCGTAAACTCCTAATAAAATCTCCAAAACACTAATAACTAATATAAATATGAACTCCTACCCCACGCTTTTAATGTGTTAGTAGGGGTCTAAAAAACACTCATGACTAAAGACATGGATTATTTGGCTATGATTGGCTCATTCGAAATTTATAGTGGCTAAAAATTTATGGATATGGCCGGAATAGGGTTTTTCTGTGCCTTAACCTCATTTTCAAAATCAACTACACACAGCGGTTTCAAAGAGATATCAAATCAGAAACTCATTCAAGCACATGCAAAGATGATAAACACTTAGGCTACTCACAGGTTTTTTGCATGAAAAAGTTTTGAATTGACGCTACTTTTAAGGTTTTGCGAAATCAATTGCGTCCAAGTACCATTTTACAATATATAAATATAATTTCGAAAAATTTTATGCACTTATGCATGTTGAAAAGACAAGAACATCAAATCATACATAGTTAACTTCGACAGGCAAGCCATACAAACATAATTCGACGCGGAAATAGCAATCAATCATGTAGAAATTTTTAAAAATCGCACACTTTTTTAAGAATATAATATAAATTACGCTCAACCATCCCCCCCTCTAAAAACTCGGAAATCTCCTGACTGTCATAAATATAAAGAAAAACAAATCAAAAGAGGAAAGGTCTAAGAAAACGTCCCTTAAAATTAATGGTCGAGTTTCTCTAAACAGCTATGTGCAATCATCATTCGCCTCGAACCCCGTAAATTGGAAATGACGTTAATCTATCGTTGGCATTTAAATTTAACTTCCCCACCACCCAGTTAAGCGGTTGATATCATCGGTACTCGCCTGGACTGCTAACAGTAACTGCTAGCGGTAAGGAGTTACCGCTAGGTAACCGCTAAGTCCCCAGTTTTGGCGATTGGCTCTAATATTTCTGCACATCAACACCGCATAAAAAGTACCAAAGTATAGACACAACTAATAAATAAAATAAATGAAAATAAAAATAAAAGCTACGAAAAGAAATCAAACACTTGGGTTGCCTCCCAATAAGCGCTTGTTTAATGTCGAAAGCTCGACGCCTTCTACAAACAATGCTATCCTGGATCCAGAAATAAGTGACGATCGTGCCATGCTTTAGTGTTCTCCAAGAGTAAGTTTAGGCAATTTAAACCACCAAGGTGAGCACGGACAGCAAGTCGCAGAATTAAAACTCCAAGTCACTTTGGAAGTCGAAAAAGCGAATAATTGATCACCACGAACATATAAAAAGTAAATTGCGGCATAGGGTGATCCTCTACTTTCTTAAAAACTAGGGAATCCGCTGAACAAACGGAAAATCCCTCAAACACTCCGAACTCCTTCAATTCCTTAACATCTCCCTCAACACCCTGAAAAATATTAAAATCTATATAATGGCATAGGGGAAGGAAGTTTTGCTCGATTACCTCAACCATCATCTCACTCTCATCCTCGATCATGGGTGGCTCAATAAGAGGCTCGATCATCGCATCCTTCTCGATAAATTTGTCCACCACCTTTTCTACATTGGGCCTCGCATCACCTCCATTCTCATTCAGCTCGATTAGACTTGAACCTTCAACGTAATGTGGGGTCTCCAATGGCCACGCCTCCTCATCATCTTCCATGAAATATTCGGAAAGTGCAAGAGGGGCGATCTCCACCGTATCCTCAAATTCATCATCTTTTTGCATTTTTTCCACATTCGGCTCCATCACATTATCCGCATAAAACTCGAGAAAACTTGAATTTGTAAGATCCACAATAAGCTCCAACGACAATTCTCCTATATTCTTGTCCAAAGATTCATCGATTAGCACAGGGGAAGTGTTTTCATCTAAACTCTCCAAAACCTCTTCTTTACACTCATCCTCTTCTAAACACGTACTCGATTGTTTCAGCCCAAAAAATGACCGACGTCAAGAGCCACAACTGAAACCTGAAATACCTTCCTAATCTGCACACAGAAACACGTTAGAAAGGACCACCAATAGTTTTCCGGTGGAAACCTCTCTGATGCTTAAGTTAGTAAAGCGTTTGAGGTTTCTCTTAGTAAGCAAAGAAGGAATGAACAAAGAATGACATACCTTTCTCAGCCTTGGGGCTGGGATATTTATAACTTCTCCTAGTGGGGACCCCAGCCGGGATCTCAGGAGCACGTGCCGTGAATCTCGGGCCATTTAAACAACAACCACTGACAAGTGGTCCCACTTGTTTCCTGGGTGGAGATCAGAGAGTCAGATCTGCCCTGATCCTGTTCTCATTTTTTTATCGTTAATCCTGATGCCAATCCAGCTCTGTCTTCAAGGGAACCCGATCAGTCCTTTGTTTAGGACTGAGCTAACCTTACCTCCTTTTGGCTACTCCAGGTCAGGCTTACAGTCCTGACCCATCCTGATCCAGTCTTCTAGTGACTCCCCAGAGTCTCCTCTAGAAATCAGTTCATCGTGATCTCCCTTGGGAGAGGAGGTTAGGTCTGGCCTCTCAAGGAAGATCTGACCGAAATCTTGGATCACTCTGATCTAACCGCGCCTATCTGGCAACTTGTCAAATAAGGTCTACCCACACCAAGTCTAACACACTCCGGACCCATTAACTCCTCCCCCCAAATTAGTGAGGGTAGAGCTGTGAGAGTTTTACGATCATCTTAGTACTGTGTGGTCCCACTTCCTTTAGTGCTTCTCGTACTAGTGCGCATCCTGAGAAATCCGCCTGACAACCAGAACTAATTATTGGCATTAGTGGTGTCGGTTCACATTCCCAAATGGTCCCTATTCCCACACGTCTTCTCAAATACTGACAGGTTGGTGGGCGTGCGGCTTACCCTAGAACGATTGGAGCTCCAGCTCATTACCTAGGGTACCGCCCACATTAAATGCGGGGATCCCATCAAATCCCATCTTTCTCGATCCCCGTATTTCAAATTTATTCACTTGCCTTTTTTTCCCTCCACGTTCCTTTTTCCATTCACTTTTCATATCCTATTTTCACAACTTCTTGATTCCTCCCCTTTTTCTCTCCAGTATCCGGCGATTTTCACAATTCAGCTTTCTTTCGTCCAGCCTCTCCGATTACTCCATAAACCAGGTACTTTCCTTGACCCCTTACACAATCTTTAATTATATCGGATGATGCTTCTCAATCTGGTTCCATCGGGGAGGGTTCGCTGGCGGCTCCGGTGAACTCTACCTCTACCGTACACCTATCTTCCTCAAAGTCGCTTCCGGCGGCCCCTCTGGAGAGACCTCCGGTGGCTCTTTAGGAGAGACCTCCGGTGGCTCCCCCACACCTCCCTCTTTAAAATATAGCCTCCATAGTTAGTAACCAAACCCTCTGAAATATCCGCACTACTTTTAAAATCTTCGACAATTTTATATTCACCAGTCCGGTGCCGGAGGAGAGGGCTTTGTCGCCTCCCCCTCATCACTTGACCTTCTACGTGGATCAGTTCCACGCCGGCCTAAGTCTCCCTGTTAACCCTTTCATCCTGGCCGTTTCACGGATGTACCAGATTCTGGTGCATCAATTTTTACCCAACGGCTTCCGGGTAATGGCGGGTTTTCATTTAGCGGCTTAATATTCGGGGATAATTCCTACGGCCCAACTTTTCTATTCCTTATTCTTAGCCAAGAACGCCTCTGGATTTTTCTACCTTTTTGCCAGACCAGACGTCCACTTCTTGACAGGCCTGCCTACTTCTTACAAGGCCTAGAGAAAGAAGTTCTTTTACGTCCAGTGCTCTGGGGATTGGGGCTTCTCTACTGCCCCCATAAGCGTTTTACCTCCACAAGTGCCACTATCCCATGGTGAGAGACCACCACACATAGCCAAGAAAATCTACACCCTTAACACAACACCTCTGGACATATCCTCGGTCCTTATACCCGACCTTATTTCCTTTTTTATCACTCAACAATAGGGCGGACCTCTGCCAACTAACATTGGTATACTCTTGTGTTGTTCGTTCATCCCTTTTCATCAGTTTGTTATTGCTTATTATTCATAACTCCATTTTTCTTAGCAAATATGTTGCAAGCACGTCTGAGCACCAGGGCGAAGAAGGCTGCGGGAGGGCCCCAGAAAATCCCTTTGGGAGAGTCCTCCAGAGCTTCCCCTACCTCAGAGGAGGTTACCCTAGCCGCAACTCCCCAAAATCAAGTCCAAGAGCAAGCCCGGGCAGCTCCGTCCAACGTCATCCCTCCAGGGACGGTGAGGAGGAATCCGGAGCTGGCGAGGAGAAATGCGCCTGAGCCGGCAGCTCCCACCCCGATAGTCCTGTCCTCAGAGAGTCCTGAGGAGGAGCAGCAACTCAATACGAGAAAACAGAGGTGAGATGATCCTCAAGCCACTCCTCAAGATCTTCCCGAGGGGGTTCCCCAAGTGCCTCCCTACCCTAATCAGGCTCTTTTTAACAGATCTATTATGAATTGCCCCGGGGAGGTGGCCAAGCAATTCATGATGGACTAGCTCCCTCAGCTGACTGCCGTGTTGTGGACAATATATACGACCCTAAGTTGGTGGAGTCTTACTACCAAGCAGAGGCACAGGTGAGGCATCCATCGCTCGTCGTATCCTTTATCTTTCCAAAATCTATGTTCACCCTTCTCTTCTCCTCTCTCTTTTTTTTAGGCGGTGGTACTTAGGGCATCCTTGTTAGCTCGGGCCCGTGGCTCTCTACTACAGGCAGACATGAAAAAGGAAGTCGAAGTCCTGAAGAAGCAGAAGCAGGACTTATTGGCTAAGATGCACAGTCAGGATGGGGATATGGAGCTGCTCAAGGCAGAGCTGGCTGGGACCAAAGATGCACTGCGTGAATCGCAGAAATCTGAGGGCAGGCAGCGTGCCCAGGCCATTCTTCTAGAGCAGAAGGTGTAATAGCTCAAATAAAAAGCCACAAAAGCCAGAGCCGAGGGTGAGGCTGATGGAGAGGTTAAGGACCGCACTGAGGGACGGGCAGAAGGGAGGTTGGAGTTCCTCAATTCCGAGGAAGGGCTGCGTCTGATCCAGCTAACCCGGGAGACCACACGCCGAGCCTTCCTGGGTTCAGTGGAGTTATATGATCTTCTAGTCCCTGAGGCAGAGGTCTTCTTTGGACTAGGTCTAGATGCCCACGCCAAATGGGTAGCTGAGAACCCCACCGTGCCCTATGACCGTTCTGCTCCCATCACAGGCGCTTCCGAGCCTACCTCTTTTACTCATGTTGCTGAGGACAATCGTCTTCACCTATTGGATGTCACGGCCTTCGCTGACCATATCCGCCAGATCTTCTGCTCTTCCTCCTCGGCTTCCTCTCCTCCCCCGGAATAATCGTTGGCAATGGTGGTGGCCAACTCTCCAACCTTTGCCAACTTGGGCGATTTGCAAGAGTCTACCCAGTTCACAAAGGATTTTACCGAGGTTTCTCAGGCTGAGGATCAAGCATGAGGAAGAGCTGACAACAACTGACCCGAGGTGTAGCTCAGGATGCCCAGATAGCCTTGTCTCTGCTTTTTCGTGCTTTTGTTTTTTAAAGATCTGTAGTTTTGGCCTGTATGGCCGATCTGTTCTATTTGTCTTATACAAACTCTTGTACTGGATTTCTGAATTAATAATAAATGTTTTTGTCTTGTTACAACCTTTGGCTTTCTAGGGTTTCCTGATTTTTCGGAAACCCTGGTACTTTTGATTCCTTTTGCATCCGCTTTCATTCCTTTAAATACCTGTCTGTTCTCATCATTCTCCCCTCACTTTTCTGCAATGGCTTCTTCTCCTCTTCTCGAAGAACTGGGCACAGTGAAATGGAAGAACATCTCCTTGGTTGTCGAGAAATTTAAACTTTCCGATCAGCTAACCATGCTCAAGGAAAAAAATCAGTTATCTGTACCGTGTTCTGAAAAGAAAGAGGCAGAAGAAGCGCTATTACAAGAAGGAGTGGGTTGAGTTCCGTCAACTGAACTGCTAGCTGCAAGAGGAGAGGGCTTACTTGACCGAGTCGGTGAATCGCCTAACCGTCATCGCCGGCGAAGCTCACGCGCTTGCTGAAAGGTCTGACAAATATCGCCGTCGTCTGCACAAGACTGAGCGTGAGCTTTGGCGCGTTCGCCGAGCTTTGGATTTAGACCGGAGGTCTCCTCTCAGATGAACACCTGCACTCATCTTTCTTCTTTGTTTCCTGTAATTTTGTAATCAAAATTGCCAACCTTCCTGGAAGGTGTGTGTAATCTGTTTCTGTATATTTCCATACTTGATGAATGAAAATATATTTGCCTGAATTTTCGCTCGTCTAACCATAAAAAGTAAGGCTTCAAACAGCAACCTATCTTGGTTTTTTGTCTATCATATGCAATTTTTTCTTTTGCCAGAATATCATGGTGAGCTAGCATTTTCTTAAGAAATTTTCCTTTTAATCTGTCTTTTATATTCCAAGTATGCGGATTGTGTTTTTGGACTTACCTTCTAAGGTCTCCATTATTAGCCAGGTCTAGCTTAGGATTTGATTAACCAGGGCAGGCCTTTTACAAGCCTTGAGCTGACGATCCGGTGAGGCACTAATGAAGGCCGTCCTGACGTACCTGTTTAAGCAAGTTAGAATATGTAATAGACAATCTTCTCAAGTCCATCCTGATGTTTCATAGTAACCAGGCCTGGAAATAAGAGCGTCTGTCTTTAAAACAAGACTGACTTGAGCTATCAGTCAGGTCAGGAAATATGGGGTAGCCACCCATAATCAATCCTGTTCTGATAATCAAGTCCGGAATCAAGGGCATCTACCCTTAGCCAATCCTGGCTTAGACCAAAAATCACGTTAGGAAGTTGGGGGCATTCATCCATAGCCAATCCTGGCTTAAACTGACAACCAGGTCAGGCAAAATCGAGGGCATCCACCCTTAGCCAATCCTGTCTTAATACTGACAATCAGGTGAGGCGAAATTGAGGGCATCCGCCCTTAGCCAATCCTGGCTTAATAGTGACAATCAGGTCAGGCAAAATCATGGGCAGTCGCCCTGAGCCAATCCTGGCTTAAACTGACAATCAGTTCAGGTGAAATCGAGGGCATCCGCCCTTAGCCAATCCTGGCTTAATAATGACAATCAGGTCAGGCAAAATCCTGGGCAGCCGCCCTTAGCCAATCCTGGCTTCTTTGAGAAAGCATTTTTAAGCTGGTGAACCTGCAATATTTTCAATAAGGAATTTATATTAATCAATGACAAGAGAGTACAATTATGCGTAATTTTTTTGTAAATTAGCAATGTTCCATGCGCGAGGGATTTCAGTCCCATCTAGTTCTTCCAATTTATAGGCTCCTCCCGCCAAAATTTGGATGACTCGGAGCGGCCCTTGCCATGCGGCATCCAGCTTTCCCTTCGCCTTTCCTACATCAGATCTCTTCAAGACCAGGTCTCCCACCTAAAACTTCCTCTTGACTATAGACTTGTCATATGTCGCTTTTATTCGTCCTTTAATGTGTGACATTTTGACGACAGCTCTGTCTCTTCTCTCCTCAACCAAGTCCAGAGCATCTTGAATTAACAAATCATCCTGTTATTCCACAAAATTCCGAACTCGGTGAGTTTCCATAGTTATCTCGGCAGGCACCACAACATCCATACCATAAACTAAACTAAAAGGTGTTTCCCCAGTGCTTTCCTTGGGATTAGTTCTGTATGCCCACATAATTGAATTTAGCTCATCCACCCATCTACCTCCAGCTCTCTTCAAACGTGTCTTGATCTCGTGCACCAGTATACGATTGGTGACCTCCACTTGACCATTAGCCTGGGGATGATATTAAGATGTGAAGTGCTGGTCAATCTTCATCTTCGCACACCAAGCTCGGATTCTGGTACCCATGAACTGGGTGCTATTATCTGAAACCAGGATTCTGGGGATGCCAAACCTGCACACAACATTTTTCCACAAGAACTTCATGTTCGCGTCTTCTGTAATTTTTGCCAAGGCCTCAGCCTCCACCCATTTGCTAAAACAATCAATTGCTACTATTAGAAACTTCTTTTGGGTAGGATCCATGGGAATGGGGCTGACCAAATCAATTCCCCACTTGGCAAACGGATAAGGAGAGCTCATCATCATGAGCTATTCCGTGGGTCTGTGTATCAACGATGAGTTCTTCTGGCATTTCTCGTATGTACGCACGAAATCCTCTGCCTCCTTTCGTAGTTATGGCCAGAAGTATCCCACTCTAAAGATCTTGTTTGATAAAGCTCTGGCGCCCATGTGGTTGCCGCAACATCCCTCATGGATTTCCTTAAGGACCAAGGCTCCTTCTCCCCGACTCAGGCATCTTAAGAGGGGCTGTCCGTACCCTCTTCGGAACAGCTCTCCTCTAACCAAACAAAACCTGGCAGCCCTGGTCCGTACCTTCACTGATTCCTTCTTATCTTCTGGAAAGACTCCTTTCTCTAGATATGCTTTTATAGGGGAGCGCCAATCCTCTCTTTCAAACACCGAGCACACCTGCTCTGTCCCAAATTCTGCATCTGCCTTCAGCAGAGTAATTACCCTCCCGCGACAGTCTGTAGCTGAGCTAGCAATCTTCGCTAGATAATCAGCTCTTCCATTTTCTTCTCTGGGGATTCTCAAGACTGTCAAAGATTTCATATCTCTAGCGAGTTCTTTGAACTTGGTCAAATACCTCTGCATGCTATCTTCCCTGGTCTCAAATTCTCCGCTTATCTGTTTACAGACTAGATGGGAATCTACTTTAGCACAAACCAGTTCTGCACCCAGATCTTTCGCCATCTGGATTCCTCTTAAAAGGGCCTCATACTCGGCCGCATTGTTGGCCAACGTGTAGTTCAAGCATATGGCGTACTCAGTGGACACGCCTGCCGGGTCTATCAAGACTATTCCCGCTCCACAGCCCTCCTTTCCTACAGAGCCATCTGTGAAAATTATCCATTCTTTCGCCTCATCTGTAGAGCAGGTCATCTCTTGCATAAAGTATGCCAGTGCTCGAGCTTTGATTGCTGTTCGTGCCTCAAAACTGATATCAAATTCACTAAGCTCTATTATCCACTTCACGAGATGTCCTGAAGCTTCTGGTTTGTCCATAATTGTTTTAGCAAGCATGGCGCACTCCAACTCGACGTACCTCAACTCTGCCTCATGCAAGACCTTGCTCCAATAGTATACCGGCCTTTGCACCTTGCCTTCTTCTTTGAGCAAGACAGAGCTGACTGCCTGTTGCCCCACCGACAAATACAAGATGAGAGGCTCCCCTTGAATAGGCTTTGTGAGCAAGGTCATGCTGGCCAGGTGCTCCTTCAACAATTTAAATGCTTCTTCACAATCACTGTTCCACTGGAATTTGGCTTTCTTTCGCTAGGCCTGAAACAATGGCAGGCTCTTCTCCGCATATCTGGATACGAACTGACTTAAGGCATTGATACGACCCGCCAAGCATTGCATCTCCTTCACATTTATGGGCGCCTGCATTTCCATGATTGCCTTCACTTTCTATGGATTGGCCTCAATGCCCTTTTCTGTGACCATGTATCCCAAAAATTTACCAGCTCGAACCCCAAACGCGCATTTCTTGGGATTGAGCTTCATTCTGTACCTCCTTAAGGTAGCAAATGTTTCTTTTAGATCTGCCACATGCGATCCCGCCTTTACACTCTTCACCAACATATCATCCACATAGACTTCCATATTCCTCCCCAGCTGGTCTTTGAACATCTTATCTACTAATCGTTGGTATGTGGCACCCGCATTCTTGAGCCCAAACAGCATGACCACATAGCAATGTCCCATTAGGGGTTATAAAGCTGACTCGCTTCCAATCCTCTTTCGCCAACTTGATCTGGTGATACCCTTGCGAGGCATCCATCATGCTCAAGAGCTCACAACCAGAGGTGGAACCGACCAGCTGGTCAATCCTTGGCAAAGGGTAGTGGTCTTTTGGACAGGCGCGGTTGAGATCACGAAAATAAATACATATTCTCCAATCTTCTTGAGTTTTAGGAACCAGTACAGCATTGGAGAGCCACTTAGGGAATTGTATCTCCTGGATATTCTTGACCTTTAACAATTTCTCCACCTCAGCCTCAATGATAGACTCCTTGTCAGGCCCAAAATTACATTTCTTTTGCTTAACTGGCTTCATGTCTGGACTGATGTTAAGGCGATGCTCCGTCACCTCTGGGTCAATCCCCACAAGGTCTTGAGGAGACCAGGAAAACACATCGGAACTGTCTCTCAATATTGCGACCAAGTCTGTCAATACCTCAGGAATAAGAGTCGTTCCTACACGGAGGACTCGGCTCTCATTCCCTGGGACTACTTCGACCAACATTAACCCTTCCTCTCTCCTAACCAGGTCTGGCGTCGGTCGCTCCACCCGAGACCTCTTGCTCTATTTTTCCTCCTCATTATTCCTTCTGATACATTCAACATACATCTGTCGTGATGCATATTGATTACCTCTTACCTCACCTATTTCGTCTTCAGCCGAAAATTTCATTTTTATATGGAAAACCGATATGACGGCCTGGAATTGGCTCAAGGCCGGCCGGCCCAACATTACATTATAAGAGGATGGTGCGTCTACTACCAGAAAATGCACCGTTCTGGTTACCCTGTATGGCTCCTTACCTAATGTCACGAGGATCCTGACGCTCCTAAAGGCTTTAGGGCTCCCCCTGCAAACCCAACCAAAGAGGTAGTAACCACTTCCAGCTCAACATCCAGCTTTAACTTTTGAAAACAATCATAAAACAAAATGTCAGCAGAACTTCCAGTATCCACAAAAATTTGACTCACGTTATAGTTAGCGATGGTAGCCGTTATAACTAAGGCATCCATGTGAGGGGTCAAAATGCCATCACCATCCTCTGATCCGAAGTAGATATTTGGCGTAGACGCCATTTGCCCAACTTCTCGTGATTTTCGGACTAAGTCTCTTGCAGCTCTAACATAGCTGTGCTGCGTTCGCTTAGAATGCTCTTCCAATTCTCCACCAGTAATCATCTGGATTTCTCCATGAATAACTTGGGCCTGATCAGTGCGTCTTCCTCCAGTACAACCCCTATCCTGATTTCTCTTGTTCTGCTGAGACCGGTCATAGCCACTGCGACCAGATCTGACTTCCTCCTTCCTCATGCGAACATACTCCTTCAGGTGCCCTGCCTGAACCATTCTCTCCAATTCGTCCTTCAAATGAGTGCACTGGTCAGTATCATGCCCATACTCATTATGGAAGCGGCAGAATCGGTCAAATGTTTCCTTCCTGGGCTTCTGCGAGTAAGTCTTAGGCCATTTCAGCTCTGGGTGCCTCTCTAACGCTTATAGAATATCACCCTGTGGCGTTGTCAGGGGGTGTACCTATCAAAACGAGGTCTCCCCCCTGACAGGTCTGTCCTGGGCTTCTTTACTGCAGCCCTGTCTTCTCGGTCATACTTTTATCTTTTCTTCTCTCCCTCGTCCTTGATCTTCAAGGCCTCTTCCAGGTGAATATATTTCTCAGCCCTCTCCAAGAGCTCTCCGGATTTCAGAGCTGGCTTTACAATTAGCGATTGGAAGAACTCGCTTTTCCGAAGGCCTTGCGCTAGAGCATTCACCAGCAGCTCTTTGGACGCAGAGGGCACCTCCAACTTTGCCGTTGTAAACCAGTTGATATAAGCACGCAGACTCTCATTCTCCTTCTGTTTAAGGCTGAATAGCTCCATCGGCATCTTCTGGTACTTCCTGCAGCTTATGAACTGGTGCAGGAAGGCCGAGCTGAACTCATCAAAATTGTTGATAGAGCGTGGTGACAATTGGATGAACCAGAGCTGTGCTGACTTGGTGAAAGTCATCGGGAAGACCTGGCACATGACGACATCTAAAAATTTATGCAACGCTACTGCCATCTTAAAGCGGCTGAGATGGTCCCACGGATCCGTGGTCCCGCTGTACTCAAAGCTTAGGGATCGATATGAATCTGGCACATCGTCGCGCATAACCTCTTCTGTAAATGGAGTGCCTCACCGCGCCGGCACCATGCCCGTGCCTGTCATTTTATTCTTAAAATCTCTCACCTCCTTCTGTAAGCTCTGCATCTGCTCAACTAAGCCTGGATTAGCTTGACCAGATGTTTTGCTGTCGGAGGTGGAGAAGTGCTCATCCCTGTCTTAAAGGGGAGTTCGATCTGCAGGCTGATTGCGCAGCGGCTCAGTTTCTGCCAGCGGGACCGTCCGATCTGGCCGCCCACCGGATGGTGGCGTTGAAATCTCCACAATTTTTTTCTCCACCATTGCTTCCACAGCCTTGCCGATGAGCTCTGACAGTTGTCTAAGGAGCGCCTCGCTCAGTAATCCGCCAGTTGCAGGCATTGGTCCGCTAGAGAAGGGTGGCGCGATGCCTGATCCAGCCGCAACTGACGGTTCTGCCCCTTCAGGTCTTTCCGTTGACGTCTCTACTGACCGCGGCACACCCCACGGCGCGGCAGCTGGGGGTTCCACCGAGCTCCCCTACCAAATTCTTCCATAACCCATCGGAAGCCATCAGAAAATCCTCACGTCTTAGCTTGATCGAGGTTCCTACAGACAGAGCCAATTGTTTCATCCCAAAAAATGATCGACGTCAAGAGCCACACCTGAAACCTAAAACACCTTCCTGATCTGCACAGAGAAACACGTTAGAAAGGACCACCAGTGGTTTTCCGGTGGAAACCTCTCCGATGCTTAAGTCAGTAAAGCGTTTGAGGTTTCTCTTAGTAAGAAAAGAAGGAATGCACAAAGAATAACATACCTTTCTCAGCCTTGGGGCTGAGATATTTATAATTTCTCCTGGTGGGGACTCCAGCTGGGATCTCAGGAGCACGTGCCATGAATCTCGGGCCGTTTAAACAACAACCACTGATAAGTGGTCCCACCTGTTTCCTAGGTGGAGATCAGAGAGTCAGATCTGCCCTGATCCTGTTCTCGCCTTTTTATCGTTAATCCCGATGCCAATCCAGCTCTGTCTTCAAGGGAACCCGACCAGTCCTTTCTTTAGGACTGAGCTAACCTTACCTCCTTTTGGCTACTCCAGGTCAGGCTTACAGTCCTGACCCATCCTGATCCAGTCTTCTAGTGACTCCCCAGAGTCTCCTCTAGAAATCAGTTCATCGTGATCTCCCTTTGGGAGAGGAGGTCAGGTCTGGCCTCTCAAGGAAGATCTGACCGAAATCTTGGATCACTCTGATCTAACCGCGCCTATCTGGCAACTTGTCAAATCAGGTCTACCCACACCAGGTCTAACACACTCCGGACCCATCACTCGAGCATGAATTTTCTACCACCAAAAGGGGCTTCACAATATCAAGAATTGGCACCTCATCCCCCTCGTTCGATAATTTGATTACAAAAGCTATCATTTGAGCCAGAATCATCTCCATATTCTCAAAACTTTGACGCATAGACTCAAAAGGGTCATCTTCGAGTTTGGTCAATGGTACAATGTCATCTTGAACACTAATAATCTTAGCTCCTTGGTCTTGCTGCTCTACCACTAATTGATCATTTGGTTGGTAAAATTCATAGCTCGAGTAGGAAGAAATCATTTCGGGAGGGTCATAAGAATCATAACTTGCATAAGTTTGGACGGCGACAATTTCCTCTTGTTGCTCATCGTCAAATAACATTAAACATTCATTCGCTAAATGTCCCCGGTATCCACAATGATCACATATTACATTAGGCACGTAGAACTTCCTCATGAACTTGTCGATTACTTCATACCACGTTAGCAAAGAATCGGGTTCTAACTTTACAAACCATTTTATTTCTTTCTCCTTTAATGCAAAAGTGAAAAGTCGCAACCGCACTTGTTCCCTTGTAAGCTCGAGAAGAGGAGAACTATCGGTGATAAACTCGAACTTCCGCATGAATTTAAGCGCATCTTCGTTCCGTCGTCCATAAAAGATTGGGAGACTCAATTGGTTGTAGTCATCGGGAAAGTAATTCTTCATCGCTTCGCTAAATGGAATGGCCGGTCGAAGCTCACGACGCCAATCGAACGGTGGTTCATTGTACGAGTAATACATTTTATTTTAAAAACTTTAAATCAATAAAAATATTTAAAAACAATTTTTGATTTTTTTAATTTGAATTTCAAAAAATAATAAATTCTAAATTAAAAATAAAATTTACGATTTTTATATATTTTTTCATGTTTTATTTTTTATTTTTTTTTCGAAAAAAATATTTTTTTTTCTTTAAATCTCGAAAATTAAAATTTTTTAATTAAAAATAATATTTTCGAGTTTTTTTTTTATTTTTTTTGGATTTTCGATTTTTTTAATTTTTTTAAATTTTGAAAAATAAATATCTTTAAATTAAAAATAATATTTTCGATTTTTTTTTATTTTTTTTAATTTTTGATTTTTTTTATTTTCTTTTTATATATTTTTTTTGATTTTTTGAAAAACGGTTTGATAAATCTTGGGTTTTGGTTGTAGACGTACCTTGCAAACACAACATTGAACACACAAGATTAAACGTACCGGTGGAAAAAAATAAAAACGAATAAAACAAAAAAAAAATCACAAATAAACACTAAAGATAAACGAAAATAAAAACACAAATAAGGATAACGAACAACAAACACAAAATTCACAACTTTTAGTTTTCCCCGGCAACGGCACCAAAATTTTGATTCGAACTTTTGTGTACCTACTTATAAATATTTGTCAAAAATTTAAAAGCTCGCCCGCAAGAGAATGGAATCGCGTGTAGGTTAAGTTGAACCGAATCGTCTCTCAAGGAAAACTAGGCTCGGGAGTTTCTTTTGTGTTTGTTTGTTCACGAATAAGAAAATAAGAAAAATAACACACGGTTGGGGTTTTGTTTGAGAATTTTAAGAACTAAATATTAATTATACTAAAGCAATTAAATCAAGTTTAAAGATTATCTACGCTATGAACTCATTAATTTAAATCTAATATTATTTAAATTAAGAATTAATTATCTAAATCCTAAGATTAATTTATCTAAGATCAATTGGATCTTGAAATTATTTATTCTAAAAGAAAACTAATTAAAAGATTTTAAAACGATTTAAGAAAACTTGGGTTCTAAAGCTTCGATTCGTCTCCACGATCGCTTGGGAAGACCCAATTCATGGTTCACAACGAATTTAGGCTCTAGGCCCATTAGATCTAGCCAATAACAATCAACATATTTAACATTCCAATCGCAACACAATCAAAATATCCATTCGTCATGGAAGCAATAATTATTAATTAAACTAATTAAAAGCATGCAACTAAATTGAAAGCGAAAGAAATAATTACTTACTAATTAAATTAAGACGAACCGCAGCGTTTTGGTGAAGAGAACTTGAATCGAAATTATCTAAAGCTAGTCTAAATTAATCTAACGCTAGAAATCTAAATCTAAGAATTCTTGAAAAGAAACTAAAAACAACTCGGCACTCGTTGGGGTTCTCAATCCCTAAGAGGCCTTAAAAACCCTAAGAATAAGTAAAAAGTAGGAAAAGTGACCTAAACTATGCTAAAGTATGCTTGAAATCCGAATTATGGGGGTATTTATAGTTGTGGGATGATATTTGGCCGAAATCAGGCTTTTATGTCGGTTCTGGGCCTTTTTAACAGCAATGTTAACGATAAAGTAGCGGTAGTAACCGTTATAGAAAGCTACCGTCAGCGCCTCTGTCCTTCAACGACAACGGTTCCAGGAATATAACCGTTATAGAAAGTCTTTCAGCTTCAAATTCTTGCTATTTCTTCATCGGAAAGCTCGATCTTTTACTCTTGACCATCATACTTTATCTTTTACGTGCTGAACTCTTCCGGTTACTTAGCTATAAAGTGAAAAACCACAAATAATCACTTATTTGCATCGATCTAGATCAAAACATGGTAAAATAAGCTGGAAATACAAATATACGAATTCAAGCTCAAACTATCGAACTTATCTTAAAAAAAATAAGAAAAAGTAACTAAAATACTACTAAAAACCAAGACATATACGTTGTTTCAGCTCAAAAAGCGGCTGATGCCCTGAACACTAGAAACCTGAGTGCTTTATAGACCTACACCACAGAAATAAGTTTGAAAGGACCACCGGTGGTTTTTCGGTGGAAACCTCTCCGATGCTTAAGTCAGTAAGCGTTGAGGTGTTTTCTTGAAAGAAAGGAAAGAAAGCTCAAGAGAATGACATACCTCTCTCAGCCTCAGTGCTGAGATATTTATAGTTTCTCTCGTGTGGGGACCCCAGCCGGGATCTCAGGGGCACATGCCGCGATTCAGGGATTGTTACGCAACCGATTCTGACAAGTGGTCCCACTTATCTCCTTATTGGGAATCTAGGAAACATGTCTTCCCCATTCCAGGTTTTCCTTATTTCTATCTCAGTATTAATATAAGACCTTGCCTCTGGCCAGGTCTTCCTTATCACATATCTTTCTCCTTCTGTATCATTCCGACACCAGCATTAGGCTCACCTCTGGCCTCAGGGTCTTCCTGGCAGAGCACCTTTGAAATCTCGGTATAATCTCCAAGTTGTGATGGTCTTTCTTAACGAATAGTCAGGTCAGAAGAAATCTCGTATGATAACCACCAGATTCTAGGTGTCTTGTTCTCTCAAGAGGCCTAACCAGACCTTCCTTTGAAACAGAGCTGTTCTGGCTATATCTCCTCTTATTCTAACTACTTGAGTCAGGTCTACCCCAAGGCAGGTCTGGCCTATTTATTACCCTATCAACCCCTCCCCTCGAACAGTTGGGGTAGAGCTGTAATCTTTCTAGAGCTCTCCCGAAATAAATGAGGTCACTTTGTCCTTTATGGTTTCTCGTACTGGTGTGAATCCCAAGAAATCCGCCTGGCACCCAGGCCTAATTATTGGCATTAGTGGTGTCGGTTCATCTCCCCAATCAACAACCACACAAGTCTTTCGAGTAAAACGCCACGTCAGCCCTACTCTAGGACGGTTGACACTCCAACTCACCCCCTAGGGCACTGTTTGCCTGCTAACATTAAATGCGGGGATCCCATCAAATCCCGCCTTTATCGATTTACGCTTTTTAAATTTATCTTTTATCCTATTACTCCCGCTGGATTCATCCTTCTCTCTTACTTTTCATCTCTCACCTTTTAAATTCTCAAGTTTTCTCTCTCTTCCCAAGTGTTTCGGCGAACTCCCTCGATTAACTCTCAATCTTATTTCTCAGGCGACTTTCGTAAACTAGGTACCTTTCTCAGCCTTTGCTTTTTATTTTCTTATAATGTCATCTCCCCTAGACATAAGGGCTTCTGTATCTCCGCCGTCCACCCTTCCAGAGGCGGCGGTTGTCCTCTCTTCTTCTTTGATGTCCATCCCAGAGGCGGTTGAGGCTTCTCCTTCTCCGCCGTCTACCGCTACGGATGCGATTAGGGTTTCATCATCTCTTCCGTCTGATAGTCCAGAGGCAGCGGTGGCCTCCCCACCATTGTCGTTGGATCCCCCGGCAGTGACGGCTGCCACCTCCTCCTCCTCTGAGGGTTTGGTATATCCTCCACCAATACCTGACCACCCCAAAGTCACTTCTATCCTTAGCCAACAGTCGGTGGAGGAGATCCGTTTCCAGTACAAAATCAAGGAACCCTTCGATCCCTATCCCCCTCCGGCGTGCATTTTGGCCTGTTAGGTGCCGGAGGGTTGGTTAACTTTCTATGTACGTTTGCCAGTAAATCCTTTGATGTTTGAGATAGCCCAAATGTACAAAACTCCCATTTTCCAATTCACCCCTAAGTCCTTCAGAATCATGGTGTGCTATAACCTGGCCATGCGCTACGACGGTCAGGATCTAACAGCCCTTGTCTTCTACCAGCTCTTCCAAGCGAAAAGCCTCCCCCCTAGCTGCTTCTATCTCACGGCCAGGCCTGGGGTCCATTTTATACACAAACTCCCTACCTCCCATAAAGCCTGGCAGAAATTTTTTTTCTTCGTTCATTGCGGTGGAGACTGGGGTTTTGACCCCACCCCTATAGAAAAACTGCCCTCTTACCCACACCTGACCGCGGCATGTAGGCCTTCCCGCATTCAGAGAATCATATCTACTCTTAATGAGAACCCTATTAACATCAACGAGCTCCTTCTCCCCTTCGTTTTGGTTTTTTTTAACGAAACCTGCGAGACAAGTCCCTTAACTCCAGAGATTGGTAAAAAGCCTTCTCTAGCCTGGTCTGTTACATCATATCTTGATGCCTACGAGTCTCACTTTTTTGTTCTTATTTTCAGAAAGGATGATACGCATGATGTTCGAGTCGGCAAGCAAGAAGAGCGCGGAGGCTAACGCGGAGCCTGCAGCCCGGTTAGTTGGATCGTCTTCTGCACCTCAGGTCCTGAGCCCTCCTCCTTCTATGCCACCTCCAGGTCCTCCACCAGCGAGGCAATTCATCTCTGACTCTGATGATGAGGATGTTTCTCTGGTGAAGAGGCCCCGCTCTAGCCGTGGTAGAGGCGTGGCCATCTCCGCGGCCCCAACTACTCCCACCACAACTGGAGCCGCCTCCGTCACCCGCAGTCTGGGCCCTCCACGCAGGACTCCGGTCCTGAACTGCTCGGGTAACGTAGCAGTTCGTCATGTGAGCGGTCAATGTGCTCCCGAAGACATGCGTGTTTTGGAGCAGATGAGTGATCGTGAGCTGCTGGAGTCCTGGTGCCAGGACGAGGCACGGGAAGCCTCTTGTTACACCTACCTTTTTTCTTCATTCGTTGTTTTAAGTTTATAACTCTCTCCTTTACACCCAGGCTGAGGTCAAGAGGGTTCTTCTGGCTATCAGGGCAACCAGGTCCATGGCCCAATCCGATCTTATTAAGGAGAACAAAACCCTTAATGAGAAGATATCACATTGCCGGGCCCTTGCCAAAGAGCAGATCAAAGAGAACAAAAAGCTACAAGAGGAGGTGGCCGGGATGAAGAAAGCACAGGACAAAATGCTGGAGACAGGCCGGTCTGAGGCCCGGGATGAGGCTATCGCGGAAGCGAGGAGTCTGGCAGACGAGGCCTTAGCCAAGGCCAAAAATGAGTGGGAGATAGAGTTTTTGAACTCTGAAAAGGGGCTCAACCTGATTCAGGCTGCCAGGGACGAAGCGAGAAAGGCCTTCCTGGGGTCCAAGGAACTTTTCTCTCTACTCTTCCCAGAAGCTGTTGTATATTACAACTTTGGTCTGGATGAGCAAGCTAAATGGGCCCTAGCCAATCTCAACGTCCCTTTTGAATGGAGCATACCTTTGAAGACTGCGCCCGAGCCTACCTCCTTCTCCTACGACCCTGCCAAGGACCGCCTCAATACAGCTGGGTCTGTAGAGTTTGCTGAGCACGTTCTCTCTGTTTTCCATTCTCCCGAGCCCAGTCAGCCTCAACCAGACCTGACTCTCGCCGCGGTTCCACCCACATATTCTCCCTCCCCAACCTTTGCAGGTCTGGGTGAGATGCCTGGTGGAGCCTCTCCGGGGGGTCTGTCTGAGGGTACAGTGGACCAGCTGACGGCAGAGCTGAGGGCAGACATGGAGGTTGATGCTTAGGCCGTAGGGATTTTATTTGTAGCAGACCTGTAGGTTTCCTGTGTGGCGGGTCTGGCTGCAATTTTGTTTAAGCTATGTAATTTCAGACAATCTTTAATAATGAAAGCTTTTCTTTCTTTTCATCTTGTAATGACTCTTGAATTTCTAGGGTTTCCTAAATTTCTGGAAACCCTAGTACTTTTTGATTCTGTGTCACGTGCCTCTTGATTTCATTAAATACGTGCATGTATGTTTCATTTTTCTTCACCTATTTGCAATGGCGTCTTCTCCTCTTCTCCAAGAACTAGACCTTGTGAAAAGAAAAAACATTTCTCTGGTGGTTGAAAATCTCAAACTCTCAGATAAGTTAGAATTGCTCCAAGAGAAGATCAGCTATTTCCATCGTCTTCTGGAAAGGAAAAGATAGAAAAAGCGCCATTACAAATGGGAATGGGCCGAACTCCAACAACTGAACCGTCAATTGCAGGAAGAAAAGGCTGATTTGGTAGAGTCAGTAAGCCGGTTGACTATCGTCGCCGGTGAAGCACATGCCCTGTCCGAGCGCGCTGATAAATATCGTTAGCGCTACCATGAGATAGGACGCGAGCTCTGGCGAGTTCGCCGAGCTTTGGCTGCCGATCGGAGATCTTCGCAGGGATGAGCTCCCATATTTATATGTCTCCTTATTTCTTGCATTCTTGTTAATCAAAGTTGCAACCTTTTTGCAAAGGTGTATGAAATCTATGTTTGTATTTTCCAGCCTTTAGTGAATGAATTATCAGTGTAACTTCTGATCTTCTGATGTGTTTTCATAATCAACTTTTGACATAGTTTCTTATTTTACAAAAATATAAATTCTCAATCGATTCTATTTCGCTCAAATTGTGCAAATCGTGTTTTTCAAGTGTCAACTTTCCCATGGTTGTGGGGCGTACCTTTCAAAGTTTCCACCGTCAATCAGGTCGTGCGTGTGACCAATTAGTCATGGCAACTATTTCGAGTTATCTGACCTGCCAACCAGATCAGGCCTTGGATGCGTGTCTAACCAGCCCTGGTGTAACCTTCTTTTAATAAAGTAAGAATTTTTATGGAAATTCTTACTGACGATCATGGTTTTAAACGGACGACCTGGTCAAAAAAAAAGCGAGGGCATCTGCCCTTAGCCAATCTTGACTTAATCTGACAATCAGGTTAGGCAAGAAACGAGGGCATTCGCCCTTAGCCAATCCTGGCTTAAACTAACAATCAGATAAGGAAAAATTGAGGGCATCCGCCCTTAGCCAATCCTGGCATAAACCGACAATCAGGTCAGGCAAGAATCGAGGGAATCTGCCCTTAGCCAATCCTGGCTTAAACTGAAAATCAGGTCAGGAAAAATCGAGGGCATCCGACCTTAGCCAATCCTGTCTTAAACTGACAATCAGGTCAGGCAACAATCGAGGGCATCCGCCCTTAACCAATCCTGGCTTAAACTGATAATTAGGTCAGGCAAGAATCGAGGGCATCCGCCCTTATCCAATCCTGGCTTAATTAGGGACACACAATTGATCTGGTGAATAAGGATAAACCTGCAATAAATATTTGATAAAAGAAACAGTCATCAGAAATTACAACTAAGTATAAAATTTTCTCAAATTTGTAACATTCCAAGCATGAGGGATCTCGGTCCCGTCCAGTTCTTATAGCTTATAGGATCCTCCGTCCAAGACCTGGGCGACTCGGAATGGTCCTTTCCAGGCTACATCCAACTTTCCCTTTGTTTTTCCCAAGTCAGCTCTTCTAAGGACCAGGTCTCCTTCCTGGAAGCATCTCCTGCGGACCGTTTTATTGTAAGCTGCTCGGATACGTCCCCGTACATGTTCCATTTTTACCAATGCCTGATCCATTTTCTCCTCAATTAGATCTAATGCATCTTTCACTAAAGCGTCATTCTTCTCCTCATCGTAGTTCTGCACTCTGTGGGTTTCGAGGCTGACCTCCGCCGAAACAACGACGTCCATGCCATAGACTAGGCTAAAAGGGGTTTCGCCCGTGCTCTCCTTAGGGTTTGTGTGATACGCCTAAAGTGTTGCACTCAGCTCTTCCACCCATTTACCTCCAGATCTTTCTAATCGAGATTTGAGCCCCTGAACCAAGATGCGGTTAGTCACCTCGACCTGGCCATTTACCTGTGGGTAATAGACAGACGTGAAATGCTGCTGGATTTTCATTTTGGCGCACCAGACTTTAATTTCAGCCCCCATGAATTGGGTACCATTGTCTGATATTATTATCCTTAGCATGCCAAAGCGACACACAATGTTTTTCCTGATGAAGTCCATCACCGCCTCTTCTGTTATTTTAGCCAGAGCTTCTGCCTCAACCCACTTGCTGAAATAGTCAATGTCTACAATGAGGAACCTTTTCTGAGTTGGAGCCGTTGGGAATGGGCCAACCAAACAAATCCCCCATTTCGCAAAAGGACAAGGAGAGCTCATTGTCATCAGCTCTTCCGCCGGTTGGTGAGTCAAGGGGGACATCATCTGACATTTTTTGCATATTTTCACGAAACCCTCAGCTTCTCTCCTTAGCGATGGCCAGAAATAACCATCCCTCAGTATTTTGCTATACAGGGCTCTTGCTCCCATGTGGTTACCGCAACAACCTTCATGAACTTCTTTGAGGACCTGGATGCCCTCCCCTGAACCTAGACATCGCAACAAAGGTCGTCCAAACCCACGCTGAAACAGGATTCCCTTGACCAGACAGAAACCGGCAGATCTAACTCTTACTTTCGCTCTTTCTCTCTTCTCCTCTGACAGCTCTCCTTTTTCTAAGTAAGCAATTATAGGAGAGCGCCAGTCATCTCTTTCATTTATAGAACAGATCTACTCCATACCGAGCTATGCATCTGCTCTTAATAGCGTTATCGTCCTTTCTCGGCAATCTACAGCCGAACTTGCAATATTGGCCAAATAATCTGCTCTTCCATTTTCTTCTCAGGGAATTTGCAAGACTGTCAGGGTTTTCATTTCTTTAGCCAACTCTCGAAATTTGGCTAAGTATTTCTGCATATTCTCCTCCCTTCTCTCAAAATCCCCATTTACTTGTTTACAATCCAACTGAGAGTCCACCTTCGCACATATCTGCTCTGCCCCCGAATCTTTAGCCATCTGGACTCCTCTCAAGAGGGCCTCATACTCGGCCGCATTGTTAGATAAAGCATAATTCAAGCGTATGGCATACTCAGTGTCTATACCCGCTGGGTCAATCAAAACTACTCCGGCTCCGTAGCCCTGGCTTCCTACAGAGCCATCCGTAAAAATTGTCCACTCTTATTTTTCACCGGAAGGGCTGGTAATTTCTTGCATAAAATCGGCTAGCGCCTGGGCTTTGATGGCCGTCCTGGTCTCAAACACGATGTCAAATTCGCTAAGCTCAATTATCCATTTGACCAACCTCCCCGACGCCTCTGGATTTTCCATGATGGCTTTTAGCAGTAAGTTTGTCCGCACAATTATGTTATGAGAAAGAAAATACGGTCGCAGTTTTCGAGCTATGCCCACTAGATCTAACATTGCTCGCTCTACTTCCACATACCTCATCTCGGCGTCATGCAAGACCTTGCTCCAGTAATAAACCAGTCTCTGTATCTTGCCTTCTTCCCGGAGCAAGACAGAGCTGACTGCCTGTTGCCCAACCAATAAGTACAATATGAGGGGCTCCCCTTGGACTTGGACGGACTTTGTGAGCAAGGTCATGTCAGCCAAATATTCCTTCAACATTCTAAATGCATTCTCGCATTCACTGCTCCATTCAAACCGAGCCTTCTTTCGCAACGCTTGAAAAAAGGGAAGGATTTTCTCTGCCGAGCGTGAAATAAATCAGCTCAAGGCATTGATACGCCCCGCCAGACATTGCATCTCCCTAACATTCCTGGGCGCCTGCATTTCCATAATTGCCCGCACTTTTTCTAGGTTGGCCTCAATGCCCTTTTCTGTAACCACATACCCCAGGAATTTGCCAGCCCTGACCCCAAATGTACATTTCTTAGGGTTGAGCTTCATCTTATATTTCCGTAGGGTATTAAAGGTTTCCTTCAAATCATCTACATGCAAAGCTGCTTTCACACTTTTCACTAGCATGTCATCTACATATACTTCCATGTTCCGCCCAAGCTGACCCTTAAACATCTTATCCACTAACCGCTGATATGTGGCCCCCGCATTTTTAAGCCCAAATGGCATAACCACATAGCACTATGTTCCCTTTGGAGTTATGAAACTAACTCGCTTCCAATCCTCCTTTGCCAATCTGATCTGGTGATAGCCCTGCGATGCATCTATCATGCTCAAGAGTTTGCAGCCAGAGGTGGAATCGACCAGCTGGTCAATCCTTGGCAGAGGATAATGATCTTTCAGGCAAGCCCGGTTAAGGTCTCAAAAATCGATACACATTCTCCAGTCCTCCTGAGTTTTGGGAACCAGCACGGCATTAGAGAGCCACTCCGGAAATTGGATTTCCTGGATGTGTTTGGCCTTAAGTAACTTCTCCACCTCGGCCTCGATTATGGCCTCCTTCTCAGGCCTGAAGTTTCATTTCTTCTGTTTAACTGGTTTCATATCGAGGCTGATGTTGAGGTGATGTTCCGCCACCTCTGGGTCAATTCCCACCAGGTCTTGGGGAGACCAGGCGAACACATCCGCACTACCCCTTAATAATGAGACCAGTTCGGTCACGATTTCTGGGCTGAGGGTTGTCCCTACACGAAGGACTCGGCTCTCATCCCCTGTGACTACCTCTACCAGCATCAGCCCTTCCTCTCTCCTAGCCAGATCTGTCCTAGGTAGTTCTATCCGAGCCCTCTTTCTCTGCCGCTCTTCCTTATTACGTCTAATGCTTTCCACATATGTTTGTCTTTACGTGTACTGATCTCCTCTTGCTTCACCCATTCCATCATGCGTGGGAAATTTCAGCTTCATGTGATAAATGGAGACTACAGCCTGAAATTTGCTCAAGGAAGGCCTTCCTAACATCACGTAGTAGGAAGAGGGCGCATCCACTACCAAAAACCGAACAATCCTGGTTTGTCTAAATGGCTCATCCCCTAGCGTGACTAGAAGGTTAATTGCTCCAAGAGGTTTCAGTGCTCCTCCCGCAAATTCGACTAAGGAGGTCGTGACTTCCTCCAACTCCACTTCCAGGTCCATCTTCTTAAAGAAATCGTAGAACATGATATCCATTGAGCTTCCTGCGTCTACGAAAATTGGCCTGATAGTGTAATTCGCTATAGTGGCCGTGATTACCAAGGCATCCATATGGGGGGCCAGAATCCCATCCTCATCCTCTGACCCAAAGCAGACGTTTGGACTCGGGGCTACCTGCCCTATCTCCCTTCCTCTCCTCACCAGATCCCGTGCCGCATGTACATAGCTATTCTGGGTTCGCCTGGAATGTTCATCCCATTTGCCCCTAGTAATCATTTGTATCTCTCCCGAATGGCCTGGGTGTGCTAAGTCCTTCTTCCTCCGCTCCGGGTATTGTCCTACACATTCTTGTTCTGTTGAGGTCGGTCATTATTACGATAGACAGACCTGGTTCCGTCCCTTCTCATCTTCACATATTCCTTGAGGTGCTCTGCCTGCAATATTCTCTCCAACTCATCCTTAAGGTGCGTACATTGATCTGTGTAATGGCCATGCTCGTTATGGTATCGGCAGAAACGATCCGATCGCTCTTTCCTTGTCTTCAATGAGTAGGTCTTAGGCTATTTGAGGTCCGGGTGCCTTTCAATCGCTTGCAGGATCTTGCCCTGAGGGGTCGCCAGAGGTGTGTATTTGTCGAAGCGAGGTCGACCTCCAGGCAGATCCAGCTTAGACCTTTTCATCGGTGATCTGTCATCCCTGTCATCCCTTTCTCTTTTCTTTTCTCCTTCGTCCTTAATTTTCAGAGCTTCCTCCAAGTGGATGTATTTTTTGGCTCTTTCTAAGAGCTCTCCAAATTTTAGAGTTGGTTTGATAACCATCAATTGAAAGAACTCGCCTCTCCGCAGGCCTTGTGCCAGAGCGTTCACCAATAGCTCTTCCGACGCGGATGGCATCTCAAGCTTTGCCGTAGTAAAATGGTTGATATAGGCGCGCAGACTTTCACTTTCCTTCTGCATGAGACTGAAGAGCTCTAGTGGCATCTTCTGGTACTTCCTGCAACTTGTGAACTGGTGCAGGAAGGCCGAGCTGAACTCATCGAAATTACTGATAGATCGAGGCGGCAATTAGCTAAACCAAAGCTGTGCCGATTTCATGAAGGTCATCGGAAAGACCCGGCACATAACATCGTCTGAAAATTTATGTAAAGCTGCCGCGATCTCAAAGCGACTGAGATGGTCCCACGGGTCTGTGGTCCCACTATATTCGAAGCCCAAAGAACGGTATGAGGCTGGTATGTCATCACGCATGACCTCTTCCGTGAACGGAGTACCCCGCCATGTTGGCGCTGCGCCAGTGTTCGTCAGCTACCTTTTAAACTCTCGCACCTCCTTCTGGAGGCTCTGCATCTGCTCAGCCAGACCTGGGTTGGTCTGGCTTGATGTCTTACTATCCGAAGTGAAGAAATGTTCTTTCCTGTCCTGAAGGGGAGTCCGATCAGCACGCTGGCCACGCAGCGGCTCCGTCTCCACTGCCGGAGTAGTCCTTATCGGTGGTGCGCTGGGCAGCGGAGATGTCATCTCTGCGAACTTCTTTTCCACTGCTGCCTCCACAGCTTTGCCTATGAGCTCCGACAGTTGAGTGAGGAGCGATTCATTGAAAGGTCCGCCAGCGGCTGCTGTGGTTCTAGCAAGAGGAGGTGGCGTAATGCCTGGCATGGCCACTGTTGATGGCCCCGTCTCTTTAGGCCCTCCTGCAGATGGCCTGGTCGATTGCGAACCCAACCATGGTGTGGTGGAGCTTGGAGTATCGCCGAGATCGCCCACCAGATTGCGTCTAAAACCATTGGAAGCCATGTTCTGATCTCACGTCTTAGCTTGATCGAAATTTCCCACAGACGGCGCCAATTTGTTTCAGCCCAAAAAGCGGCCGATGCCTTGAACACTGGAAACCTGAGTGCTTTCTAGACCCACACCACAGAAACAAGTTAGAAAGGACCACCGGTGGTTTTCCGGTGGAAACCTCTCCGATGCTTAAGTTAGTAAGCGTTGAGGTATTTTCCAGAAAGAAAGGAAAGAAAGCTCAAGAGAATGACATACCTCTCTCAGCCTCAGTGCTGAGATATTTATAGTTTCTCCTGTGTGAGGACCCCAGCCGGGATCTCAGGGGCACATGCCGCGAATCAGGGATTGTTACGCAACCGATTCTGATAAGTGCTCCCACTTGTCTCCTTATTGGGAATCTAGGAAATAGGTCTTCCCCATTCCAGGTTTTCCTTATTTCTATCTCAGTATTAATATAAGACCTTGCCTCTGGCCAGGTCTTCCTTATCTTATATCTTTCTCCTCTGTATCATTCCGACACCAGCATTAGGCTCACCTCTGGCCTCAGGGTCTTCCTGGCAGAGAACCTTTGCAAGCTCGGTATAATCTCCAAGTTGTGATGGTCTTTCTTAACGAATAGTCAGGTCAGAAGAAATCTCATATGATAACCACCAAATTCTAGGTGTCTTGTTCTGTCAAGAGGCCTAACCAGACCTTCCTTTGAAACAAAGCTGTTCTGGCTATATCTCCTCTTATTCTAACTACTTGAGTCAGGACAACCCCAAGGCAGGTCTGGCATATTTATTGCCCTATCATACGTGTTAATCAATGTTGAAACCCATCGTGAGATTATGTTCTAATTAATTTCCATGATATTTGATTTGTTCTTCATATGAGATTATTTGTGTTATTCTGTTTTCACGACCTGATTGCTTAATTTCTAATTTAGACTGGTCACTGTTTTGCATGTAATTGTTGTGTTTTTCCTTCTATTTTTAGTTAGAGTTTTATGTTGATTTTAGTAGTTTTTAATATAATTTTATTATGTTTTTATGTGGTTTTTCTTGTTTTGTTGTTTTTCACTTGATTTGTTAATTTTACGCTTAATTGGGTTAAATGAGTTCAATTAATTTGTGGATGGGGGTTATTGGTGTTAGGTTTTGATAAGAAGGCAAAAAGAAGGTGAAAATTGGCCCTTGGCTCGAGCCAAGGTAAGTCCCGCGCACAGCTTCTCGGCACCTGCCGACAGCTGCCGGCCACGCCCGCCTTGTCCTGCGCACAGCTGCCGGCCACGCCGCTTGGTCCTGCGCGCAGCTGCCGATTCCCACTCGCAAGCCCGCGCGCAACTGCGGAGCGCTGCCAAGCACTCCCGTCCACACCCGCACATGACTGCCGAGGCGCTGTCGATCGACTGCCGAGAGCCGCGCCGACTGCTCAACAGAGAGCCCCGAGTCCTGCCGAGAGCAGTCGATCGACTGCGCGCCCCTGCCGACCATGCCTGCCGAGAATGCTCGGCCATGCCCGCACGTGTCCGCCCACGCCTGCCGACAGCGACCGAGCCAGCCTGCCCAGCGCCGAGCCATCTCGTCCATCTCCGAGCCACCTTGCAATTTTGCCGAGCCAATCGAGCCCAATTCGACCCAAATGGTTTATTTTGACCATTTTGGGTCAAATTTGGTCAATGCATGGAAATTCCAAGCTCATATGTCATAATTGACCCATTTACCCCTAATTAACTTGTATAAATAGAACCTCTCTTTCATTTTGTAAAACACCTCCTCCCAACCCAAGCTTGGGTTTGGGACTTAATTTCTCTCTCTAGATTTAATTTTCAAGCTTTGCCTTGGGTTTGTAAGCTCAAGAAGGATTCAAGTACTCCCTTGGATTTTTAATTCCTTGGAATTTCAATCAAGCTTTTGGATTCTCTCTTTAATTCTAGTAAGCTTTCTTTTAATTTCATGCTTTGTTCTTCATTTGTTTTATGCTTTTTGCCTTAGGTATTAGAATTTGTGCTTGATCTTGTGAATTGGCTATGAATCCTAGTTGAGTGACACATCTAGATCATAGATCAAGTCCTTGATTTGTTTAATTTCAAGTAATTTCATATGTTTCATGCATTTTTCTTCATTTCATGCTTTTAGCCTTAGCACCTTGAATTCATGATGAAACATATGAATTTGCTATGAATCTAGATGAGTGACACATCTAGATCATACATCGGCTCTCGGATCATCTTGATTTTGAGTTTTTCCTATGCTTTATTTTGATTTTTATTTTCATGCATAGTTTTAACTTGAATCTTAGATCTACTCTTGGTTGCTTGTTATTTTCCATAAAGTTTTTAACTTTCATGTCAACTTTTATTGCTTTATCCATTCATGCTTTCAATTTTTGCTAATTTGCATTATTTAGGATTTTATGCATAGTTGTACCTTGTGCTTGCATGCTTGAACTTGGTGACACAATGCATTTTCTTGCTTATTTCCTTTATTGCTTTGCATTTCTATTATGGGCATATGACCGAGGCATCCGACCAACTTGCTATTTTAATTTCTAGGATAGTTTAGCTATTTTAATTGCTCTATTTTCATTTTTTCTTTCTATTTTTCAAAGCTCGAAACACCTTGAAAATTACAATTGAATTGATTTCCGATAAGATCAAGCCATGAACCCGTTGATTCATTTCAACACCACGAAAAACTATGAAAATAGTCACCTAGACCAGGGACTAGATTTCAATTGCTAGAAAGAGGGCTACAATTCATGTAATTGTTGTGGTTTCTATTTCACTCGTAACAACTAATGGTTGCGCATCATTAGGGGTATCACAACATAAGTTAAATAAATTGATCTTATGAGTTTATTACTTAGATTAGCCTATTTGCCTAGTTTCTAATGTTGTCATTGGATTAAATCTAGAGAGTTTATTCTAGGTTGTTCATTAATTAGATTTGATCGGAGAGCTTGTTTCAATTAAATATTCGGTAAGCAAATTCAAGTAGCAGAGCTTGTTGCTATTTAGGGTTAGTAGTCTCATATGAAAAGTGAATTATTATATCACAATTGGTTAGATGAATCGATCGATGGAGGAAACTGAACTTGGATTAGAAATTTCTCATTATTATTGGTTTCTTATTAATTCTCTTACGTGTTCGTTCATTTGATTTTATTTGCTTTATTTGTTTATTTGTTTATTTGGTTGTCATTAGTTAGTTTATCATGTTCTAACCCTTTTTGTTACTTTATTTAGATACGAATAATCATAAACTAATCCACACTCCTCGTGGGATCGACCCCTTGTTTACCGCTTCTACTAATAAGTGGAGGAAAGTTGAGGAAACTTATATAAACATTAGATTTACCGCGTTGAGACGCGCGGTCAAATTTTGGCGCCGTTGCCGGCGAGTGACACGTATTAAATTGTGATTTTCATGTATTTATTATATTTAGTTAGAAACTGGAAATCTCCCAACTGAAAATATCCACGGGCCCATGATCCTCAAAGCTCTATTAATACCGAGCCCTTTGTTCTTGCCGAGCCACCCACACCAAGTGATAAGCGCGAGCCTTCGAATCCCAATCCAACGATCCCTCCCGACCATGCTTTAGGAAATCAAGGGAGTGGCTTCACCACTCATGGATACGCCATGGGTCTACCCTAACGTAACGCACACATTTCCAATCCTTATGGCAATGGGGGTTACATTCCTAAGGTGCAAACCATATTGGGAATGGGAAGAGTAATAACGGTTTTGGCAATGTGGGAGGGAATGGTGCAAACCACGTTGCCAATGGTGTTAACGACAATGGTTAATCCAACATGGGAGGGCATAGTGCAAACCATGTTGGGTATAACGGCTTCATAGGCATGCATGGTTCGTTTGGAGGTTATGGTGCTCCCAATCAATTTCCGAATATGTATAATGGAGGCTTTGTTTGTCCGAATGGGAATGTTGGTGGTCAGAATCCAACTCCCGGTTCGTATGGAGTTCCTCATGCTTATGATTTCAATCATGCTCCGAATGGAAATTTTAACGGTAATCGTCGTGGTCCGGGTTATAGAGGTGTCAGCAATAATGTTCCCGAGGTCACTCCCGACCCGTTTTCTTTGTTTAGAGGTATGAGCCCCAATGCCCAAAATGCCCCCTCCTCCCCCGTCTTCGCTATGAGAGATGTTAGCAAAGCCTTTGTGGGGGCGACTATTTCGTCTTGTGTATCCCTTCCTCCCAAGGTTATGGCTATTGATATACGATCGCTTGAATTTGCTCGGCTTCCGATACTTCATGGGTTTTGTAAAGAGGATCATCTCCAATTCCTTCGACAATTTTTATGGCGAGTCTCGAGTTTTCACCACCCAAATATGATGAGTTTAGAGCATCTTCAACTCCGTTGTTTTTCGTATGCTCTTCAAGATAAAGAATTATCATGGTTTACGAGTATCCCTTCCAATTCAATTCATACATGGGATGAGCTTTCGGTGATATTTTTAGATCATTATTATTCCAATGAAAAGATGGCCGAGTTGAGGATCAAGATTATCTCGTTTAAACAAATGAAAAATAAGCCTTTTCACTCCGCTTGGGCTCATTTCCAAGATCTTCTCATGAGTTTTCCACATCATCGTATGGCAAAAGATCTCTTAATCTAAACTTTCTATAAGGTATTGGACCCGCATTTCCAATATATGGTGGATACATCGACGAGGGGAAATATGAAAGATCAACCTCCTCAAGTGGTTCACAAGATCTTCACCACTCTAGCCAAAAATTCTCAACAAAAATCTTCTCGAGCATTATATTCTAGTGCCAATGAAGTGAGTGAAGTTTCTTCCCCTATGGAGCTTGAGTTGGAAAAAAATTGGCGGCTATGGAGGCTCAAGTCGCTAAGTTATCTATCCCAAGCCCGGATCCCCCGTGTGCATCATGTAGAACAGTTGGTTATGATACAACGTATTGTTCTTAAAATCCCTCTTTCTATTTGCCGATGCCTCAATCGGAGGAAGAGTGTGGGGTTCAAGGGTATCAAGCGGGGCCCAGTTTTGCTAAACCACCTTTTACTCGTCCACCAAATTACAATCCTCCTTATCATCCTAGCATTCTCATGCATCCAAATTTTAGTTATGCTAATACAAATGCGGGTGTTAATCCTCTTGTGGGTCCCTCTCGTTCGCCTATTCCGGTGAATGCTTCTACTCCACCTTTCGATCCGAATCTCATGGTCATTATGCAACAAGTGCAATCATTTTCTGTTACAATGGCTTCGTTCGGCGTGAGGTTCAATGCTCTTGAGGCTACGACCAACGGGTTAAACACTAAAATGGGGTAATTAGCAAGCGATGTGAACATGCTCAATCAAGCTCATGAGAAAGGAAAATTCCCAAGCCAACCTTCACAAGCTCATGCGGTCACGATCCTTTGAAGTGGTAGGATAGTTGATAATAAGGTTGCCCCGTCGTCCGAGGAGGAGGTGGTTTCTATTTCGAATATTCTTAATCCTCATAATTCTACTTATGTGGGTCCCACTTTGGCAAAGGAACTTTCCGATGGCCTACACAAGTCGTCGAATGCCTATAAACAACCAACTTATAAGGCTCCTATGCCCTATGCGCGGCGGCTATAAAATGCGATGAAAGATGGACAATTCCAAAAGCTCTATGATCTATTGTCCAACGTAAACATCACTCTTCCCTTGTTAGACTCCATCCGGGATATGCCCGCTTATTCCAAGTTCTTCAAGAAGCTTTCCTCCAAGAAGCTTGTGAGTGCTACGCATGAGAGAGTTTATCTATCTAAGGAGGCAAGTGTGATTTGTGACTCTTCTCTCTTCGCTCTTAAGAAGGAGGATGCCGACTCATTTTGTATTGATATCATACTTGGGAATGGTAAAGTCACTACGGGTATACTTGATTCCGGGGCGAGTATTAGTTTGATACTGTTTTTGATATATGAACAATTGGAACTCCCTCTTTTACAATAGACGCGCATTTGCTTACAATTGGCCGATCAGTTAATTAGATACCCAAAGGGGACGATCAAGGATGTTCTTGTACAAGGGAGGGATTGTAGTTCTGGTAGATTTCGTGGTGTTGGATGTTGTTATAGTGAAGGATGATGACGCCGAACACGCTATCTTGCTAGGCCGCCCATTCATGGCTACAAATCAATGTTTGTTAGACGTTGGGAAGAAAAATCTTACTTTGTCCATAACAGGTGAATCGGTCACATTCTCTATGTCTAACTTGTCATCTATTCCATCAAGCATCTTTTATGCGGATTCCTTACATGTTGACGTGATTCAAGAGTTGGATGATCAAGTTTATACGGAGGAAGAGAGTAAAGAGGAGGAGTTTGACCCGGGAGCTTATGTTGAAGGTTGTAGTGAATGAAATGAGGCCTTTGTTCGTAAAGATGATTCAATTGTGTTTCAATGTGTCAAATGATTGTGTGAAGGATTGTATACATATCGTTGAGGGCAACGACGAAATTTTAGAGAAGGAGGTGGAGATTATTGATGATGGGTTGGAAATGAAACCCATTAAAAAGCTTGAAGATTATCTTGAGTAGATCGTTGAATTGCTCAAATTAATCTCTAATGAGGTCGAGAGGAGGCACAAGCCCGAGCCTAAGCCTCTCCCTTCTCAACTCAAGTATGTCTATTTGGAATAAGGGGAGAGCATACCGGTTGAGTTTGAGCATGGAACTTTTTGGGCGATAGAAGTCGCGAATATTGATTTGATGGAGGTCGAGCGTGAGAGAATGTTGCGAGTGGAGGAGTTAGACGAGTTTGGAACTTTCAATGTAAAAATGCTCATATCTACAAGGAAAGATTGAAGCGAATCCATGACGAGGTGATGGTCCCAAAATATCTTGAGGTTGATACGCCCGTCTTACTCTACAACTCCCGTTTGGCCTTATATCCCGACAAGTTGAAGCCTAAGTGGATGGGGTCCTATATACTCGAAGAAGTTAATCTGAGTGGGATGATGACCTTGATCGATCCTAAAATGCAAGAACGATTCCGAGTTAATGGCCATCGGGTCAAGCCTTATCGTCAAGGTTTTCTCTTTCCACCATGAACAAGAAGGGAGTTCATCAAGCTAATGACGTAAAACAAGCGCTTCTTGGGAGGCAACCCATGTTCTTTTCACTTATTTCTTTTATTTTTACATTTCTTTCTTTCTTACTTTCTTATTATTTTAAAACCTAAAACATTCGAAAAATGAAAAAAAAAACTGTGTTATCTTTTGGTTCTTTTTAGCCCTTGATTTTGCTTTGTCTTGATTTATGTGCATGTTTTTTTGTGGTTTTGATTTTGTGTGATTTTCTTTTATAGTGTTCATGGAGCCTGGAGAAACAAGCCATGCTCGATTTTTGCCTGTATTGCTTGGATGCTTAAGTGGACCCCACCGAGCTCGACCCAAAACTCGCTCGGTTAAGGAAGCTTCTATCTCACCCTCCTTTTACTTGATTTTTATTAAGATTCAATGAGGGTATTGCATGGTTTAAGTGTGGGGTGGGTAGGTGGTTAGGGCCCGGGTTTCACAAAGTATGATTTGTCGTTATTAACTCGAGCCTTGGAGAAGTGACACTTACTAATCACGCATTTATATGGTTGAGTCATTTTTTTGTCTTGTGTGATTTTATTGCATTTTTGAGCAATCATCACATGCTTAGAATTTTGAATAATTCACTTGTCGAGTTTTTACATGTATATGCCCTCTTGTGTAAGGATTTGAATTTTTGTGCTTCGTCCAAAACCCGCATATACATATATATAATCAACATTTGCTCGTGAAAAGATTGCAAAGCTCTAAAAGCTCTTTTGATTTTGTCTTCCAAAATCCGGTGCAAACTAGTGAGTAGCCTTGTGTGAATTATCGGTTTTGCTTGCGTTTTTATGAAAATTGCATTGAGGTGGCTTGATTTTGCTCGTACATGATTGAATTTGGAAATGACCTTGACACACATATATCACCCTTATTCCGGCCATATCCAAATATATAAGCTACTTAAAAATCCCAAATGAGCCCCTTGAGCCTATACCCCATTTCTTGTTAGCCGACCTCGATTTTAGCTCTTATATCTTCATAAATTATGAGGTGAGAGTGTATATTGTTAGTTGACTAGAAAATTGTGGGAAATAAATTTTGAGTTTTGGGTTTTGAGTCTCTTATTACATTAAATAAAATATTAATGTTTAAAAGGATAAGTTTAGTAAAAAGAAGCGAATTCAAAAAGCTTCTAAGTGTTGTGAAACAAAAGTCGGAAAAGAGTGTGTGTGTACGAAGGGATTTTGAATGAAAGTTTGGTAATTTGGGAAGGGAGAAGCGATCTTAAGCTTCGAAGTCTAGAAGTTAGGATTTCGTGTGTTATTGATCACGTTTGATTGTGAGTTAGCCGCTATATCCAAATACTCCATACCTTACCAAAGAGCCAACATTACAACCCGAAATAAAGATCACTTTCAATTCTTGTTTGGTCATGTACAATGAGTGATTTTGAGTATCTAGTTTGTGAAATCTTGATGAAATGCATGCATTGTCCGACTTGAATGTATACACGTCCCATATAAAATACACTTGAGTGAACATCCTCAAAATTTCATTTGTGAGGAAGTCATCGATTTGGTTTTCATTTGAGAAAGAGTAATACGAGCAATGCTTGGCGATAACGAATTTATATTGTTACTTTTATCATTCTAATAAGGATAAGCACAAGGATTTTTCTTTTTGCATAATCTTCATTGCATGTACATTCTCGATTCTTTTCGTTGTTCGAGGACGAACAAACCAATAAGTGTGAGGTGGTTGTTTTGCATGTAATTGTGGTGTTTTTCTCGTATTTTTAATCAAGGTTTAGTGTTCTTTATAGTGGTTTTGAGTTGAGTTTTGTTAGGTTATTAGGTTGTTTTATTATTCATCGTGTTTCTTTTTGATTTTATACTTGATTTAGTTAAATGGGTTCAATTAATTTGTGGACGGGTGTGATTTTTGCTAGATTTTGGCAAGAAAATGAAAAAGGATGTGAATTTGGCCCTTGGCCTAACATTGGCTTGAGCCAAAGAAAGAGTGGGCACGCCAAGACATATCAAGATGCGTCAAAACCCGCGACACGAACTAGCTCAAAATGCCAAAGTATTCTAGAATGGTCGCCATGACATACCGACCCATGCCTAATAACCTTGATGCAAGCCAAGGCAAGCCGCCCGAGCGCACACGCCCGGTAGCGCCCGCACATGCCTGCGCAAGGCTGGCGCCAGCGCTCGCCACGCCCGTGCGTGGCGCCTTGGTACCTGCCGAAGCCACTCGCCATGCCTGCGCGCGGCCTGCCCAGTGCCCGCGCCCGCCTGCCTGCCGAAGCTGACGAAACCTGCGCGCGCCAGCGCCCGCCCATGCCTGCGCACCAACGCCCGACGCCACTCTCCAGCGTGCACCAACACGGGCCGCGCCTGCCAACCCGCACGCCACATCCGCCTAGCAGCGCCCAGTGCGTAGCTGCCGCACAGCATCGCCCAAGCACACCCAACTCACGCCATTTCTCCCCAACACCCGAGCCAAACTGTGCCAAACATCGAGCCAAGTGTATATTAAGGCCATTTCGGGTCAATTTTGGTCAAACCTGGGAAATCCAAACTTTTAAGGCTTATTTGACCCATTTACCCTTATTAAAACCTAGTATAAATAGATGGTTCTCTCATTAGATGAAAAGAAAATATCTCATTATCCCAACTCATGCATGGGTTTAGGACCTAGTTTCTCTCTCTAGCTCTTAAATATTAATTTCAGATTTTTTCTTGGATTTGTAAGCTCAAGAAGAACTCAAGTCATCATTTGGATTTTGTTTTGGATTGTTATTTCATTAAGTTTTTGTTTCTCTTTCTTAATTCAAGCAAGTTTTCTTAATTTCTTCCTTATTGTTCAATTTCATGTTTGTTCTCCAATTTATGCATTTTGCCTTAACTCTTAGATTTATTGTTAGATTTGTGATTTGGCTTATGAAATCTAGGTGAGTGACACACCTTGATCATAGATCGGGTCTTTGATTGTTTTTATTTCAAGTATCTCCTATGTTTTATTTTAATTTTTATTTTAATGCATGATTTTAGTTGATTCCTAGATCTAGTCTTCGTTTCTAGTTATTTTTCAAAATACTTTTAACTCTCACGTCAACTTTTATTGCTTTTTCCATTGGTGCTTTCGGTTTTCTTTGATTTGCATTATTTAAATTTCATGATCATGCATGCATAATTGTACCTTAAGTTTTCGTGCTTGTACTTTATTGTTTCTTTGTTTTTCATTGCTTATTTTGATTATTGCTTGCAATTTCAATATGGCATAAGCACGAGGCATTCGAAATACTTATTTTACTTTTCATAGTTGCTCATAGTTTTTCGTAGTTTCTCGTAATTTTTCGTTTATTTTCATTTTCCTTTAATTTCACAAGCTAAAAACCCAATTATTCCTACGAGCACTTGAATTCTGTTAATACCAAGCCATGAACCCCCCTTTTAACACCACTACACTTCAGTCAACATAATTTTTATGAGATGTGAAAATGATATAGTCATGGCGCGATTAGAAATCGATACAAAAATTTAAATCGACATAGCATGACGAGGTCTACAAGAGAAATCAATGCAAATTCCACAGGATGTGAAGTCAAATGGAGTAACTGTACTTTTTTTTTTCTTACAATCAAGTTTTTTCCATAAGGCTTTTTTTGGCAAGACAGCACACGAATGAACTTACAGAATGATCGTTACAAGAAGTAGATTTACGAGTCCACATTGTTGCACACGAATACTCGCACAAGAATGATAGGTTTGAGGGGGAGCAGATTTATACTTCCACATTGTTGAAGTCTTATGCCACATGATTTTTCTAGCAACATTATGATCATATAGTATATGGTCAGAACAAGATTTGCTACAAACAGTTTTGAAGTTTTCTCCTACTGGTTTCTTTTTCATACTAAATCACGAGATATTAATCCAGATAGTTATTAAATAGGAAGTGTTATGAACCTCGAGACCTATGCGAGGAATATTTTAGTTCTAAATCTCATTAAATAGTTGTTGTCCATGTAAATTTTTCCACAATTTTATCTCAGTTTTCTGATTGAATATAAGTGACTCCACTGTAGTATCATTTACATATATCAAAACTAGAATTGGGTAAACTAGCGATTCAGATGAACTTCTTAGTTTTTAGCATTTATTTACAGGGCTAGAATGTATGAAATTTTATAAAGTAACTAGTTTGTTTGCTTAATATTAAAATCACTTTTTAAAAGAAAATTGATTGCAGTCGCTTATTAGTTGATTTGTCATCCCAATATCTCAGGAGAGTGGAGATAAGTTTAAGTGTTCTCATTTATACTACTGGAGATAAATTTAAGTGTTCTCATTTATACATTACTATACTACTATCATAATTTTTTTTAAGGATCTATTATTGTAACTTTGAACATGTAAAATCTGAAGATCTATGGTTTTGAAAATAAGTCACAGTTTTATGATGTTGTTAACGATGTTAAACAATACTGACTAACAACATCAACCAGAGTAAAGTAAAAATATGCAGCGGAATTAAAATATAAGAACACGATAGAACAAATTCAGTTCACAAGTAAAAGTACTTGTGAACTTGGGTGTACAAACCTGAAAACTATATTGCTTCCTTATTTTTCTATCAATACAAAAATATTAAGCAATATATGAAAACTAGAATATCATAAACATGATACTACTCCTAGGTTGAACAAGCTCTCCTCCGTTGGTCACACAACTTTGAATAGCTTGTCAATTTCGAACAATGGCTCCAAGTAGTTTTCGTGTTCTTCTTGCCATACGTCTGTTCCTTTGCATCGTGTGTCTTCCGCTTCAGAAATTCCGTGCTCAAGATTCGTATGGAGCTTTAGGATTCTCTTGTCTTAAATAGACAATCCTATAATCCTAAACTTGGTAAACAAGACAAAACAAATCCTAAACACAATCTAGGAAACTAATAAAGTCTTACACATAAACTAGGAAACACAATATTCTCCTAAATCTAATTTTCTAACTTATTTTGTGCCCAAGAAAGGCAAATAACAAAATAGGAATTATTGCCAAGAATAAACTCCTCAACAATCTCCCCCTTTTGCCTTTCAGTACAAAACATTACGACGCAAACACAAATGAAACCAAAAAAAAATTACTAACTCCCCCTAAGTTAGAAAACTCCCCCTAAACAAAATACCCAATGTTGTCAAAACAGCTGACCAACATTACAAACCAACATTGTTCAGAAAATCACATAACAAAACAAATCAAATCAAAAAGGAACTTATTGAATTCGAACCCTCTTCGAACGATGAGGGGATGTCGAAGTTCCTTCACCCCTACCCTTCCTCTTCTTCTTCTGCATTTTTTTCATTTTCCTCAAAGCCTTGTTGCGAGAGCGAATCCTCTTCCTTCGCTTTTCCCGAGCAAGACTAGCCAAGGCTTCGGCGGCAACAGCATCGTCCCCTTTAGCATCTTCATCTCCACCAGCATCAACTCCAGTAGCAACCTCATCAACAACTTCGTTATCCGTGTCATCTTCTCCCCCTTTTTGACTAGAAAGCAAAAGGGCCTCCAAGAGAGAGCTACGAAGCGCCTTCAGTTGAGTCATCTTCAAATCAATTGAAGCCACATGTGCACGAAGTACCTGTGCAGAAATGCTGACCATGTTGGGATTGCTCGTACCAACATCACTAGCAACATTGGCCCAGAAAGGTGCCTGCCATGGTAGATCAATAACACGGGCACCGGTAACGTGCTGGTTTCGCAAGGCAAACCAATCAGCTTCACCTGTGAGCACATCCTTGGGATGAAGAGTTAAACCCTGGTTCTCCAGCAAGCTGAAAATCAAAGAGGGAAAACACAATGATGCCGCGGACTTCGTGGTGGAAAACTTAGCAATAATATCAAAAACATGCTTGCCAAAACTAAACATGATTCCTCTCCCAAGCCTATACAATAACTGGGCCTGAGGCCACGTAACACACGTCGTGTTCTTGGAGGGAACCCAATTACAAATAGAAAGCTTATGCAGAATAAAGAGACGAAAGGCGAGTACTAGGTAGCTGCTCAAACCATGCAAAAACCAACCCACCAGACAGAAATGAAATTACCTCATTCATATCATCCACCGTCGAGTCACCCCTACATGGCTCAGTTCCAAACAATTCATCGATCAAGGTAGGGGTGAAAGAAAATACTTTGCCATGCACATATACTTTGCCATAATTGACGGACTCCAAATCAACCATATAAGGCAAAAGATCTGCATAAAACTCGACAACGACATCTCGTATAAAAAGCATGGTCGTGGAGACGGTGGAATACATACCTTTGTGTTGAAGATAGGCAATCAGATTATGTTTCTAAAATAGCTCAACCAGGACTCGGTGCTCGGTGATCATGTGTCTGGATCGGTAAGCAGCTTACAACTCTGCGGCCTCGGCGGTAATAAACTTCTCCGAGAAAGGTATCAAATCCTCAAGCTCAGGGGTCTGAGAAGCAGCACCCGTGGAGGACTCGGAGTGATCAGAAGGTGTGGGCGGAGGCGAAGTATGAGCAGGAGAACTAGCTCCAGCAGCAGCAGAACTAGAGGACGAGGCGGACTTGTCTTGTGGGAATGTTGGTATCGGGGAACCAACATGGGGACCAACATCGGCTTTCTGTGCTTCCTGTTTCTTCTTATTCTCTTTCTTGAATGCAGAAATCATATCACGTAGAGGCATATCGAATGATGAATCAGGGGAATACTCGAATAACTCTAGATCAAAATCGGATTGATCATCACGTACAGGGGATGGAGGGGAACTGGCAGTCGGCGGCTTAGATGAGCTAGTCACCTCCCCAATAATAAAATCCAAAACAGTGTAAGGAGCCGAGGAGTACTCTATTTCTGTAGAACCAGGAGAAACCTTGATGGACACCGGGGGAAATTTCTTCTCGGCCAATGACACAGTTTGTTTTCGGCGAGTGAACTTCTTCGCCGGCAGACTGGGTGCAGGGGCAACCGGTGGCACGGGTTCCTCAACCGGGGCAGCAGGAGCATAATCTTCATCATCAGGGTCGGACATTACCGTGACATCCTCCGTGAGGTTCATATGCTCAATCAGCATAGGGCGACGCGGTCTCGCCTTGCTCTTTAGTACAGCGGGCGGCACAACACCGAGAGGAATATTCCGTAGGCGCCTGGATCTTTTCAAAGCAGGGTTCCCCACTCGGCCAAATGTTTCAGCAACAAATGCCAAATTGTAAGGATTATCTACGTCAATTTCATTCCCAGACTGTCATGGGATCACTTCCACTTCAGGCGTGGCGTCAATCGGTGACGAAACTAGCACAGCAGCGAGAGAATCGGGCGCCGACGAAGATGGTGTCGATGTTGTTACCGGTGGTGGGTTTGAAGAGGAACCACCACCGATTTCTTCGCGTATGTCCAGCCCACCAACTCTTGGATAGGGCGCAGGAACCTGTTCACCGGAGCGACGAACTTCTGCCGGCAACTCTGGAATAGATGAGGGCGGCGGCGAGTTCGACATCCTGCAAATTTTTAGAAATACAAGAGAAACAAGAAATAGAGATAATTAGAGAGAAATAAGAGAGTTGGAGAGTTCAATTTTTAGAGGGGAAATTGGGAAGGTGATCAAACGGTAAAATCAGAATAGGTATTTAAGCTTTCAAAAAGTGACCGTTGAAGGAGAGAGAAAATAGAGAGTAAAAAAGGAAATAACCCTAATTTATAAACCTGTGGATTTTTAGGCTAAACCACGATTTTTATTTCCTTCTCAAAGTAACACCACTCCCCCTTAAAGTAGGAAGTTGATCACACCCACTACAACCATTATCTTTCTTTTTAAGAAAAAAAATAAATTGCACAACTCAAGTCACGAAATCGGCCGAAATACAAAGCTAGATTTAATGAACCATCAGCTTAGTAGTATCAATCTTGTGCAATGTTAACTTTCACTCACCAAATCTGCATCGTTATTATCTGTCCAGCCGTCCGACTTTGACTCCACTGAAACACTTAGTTAACTTAATTCAAAACAAAATTAAGAGATTTTAAGATAGATAAAAACACAAGCAACAGTACGCACAACAAGATGTCATCTTCACAAAGTATGAATGTCCTACGGGATGCCTAAGACTCATGACCTAAAAGGTTTAAAAAGAACACATTATGATTTCAGTGACTTGATCCAATGTTGCTTTTTATTACTGATAACATTATTAACCAACATTGTCTTAGGTGAAGTCAATGGAAACTTACCCCTTAACCCAAGTTAATGACAACGTCAAGATCTCTCAAGAAGGTGAAATTTAAAGATTGGATCTTTTGGTATCCATATTTTCTTCATCCTTTTAGGGATTTGAATTTTTAATCTTCAGCAATTGCTGTTAACACCTCTTGTTTTCGAACCTGGGAGAAAACCAATTTCTGCGGGCAAGCCCCACAATCGCCTAATCGAAGAGGTTGGTCTTTTAGCCATCACTTTTATTGCAACACAGGACCTTATTTCACTTTCAATCAAACTCAATGCATTAGTAATATGTATGAAAAGAAAGATAAAAATGCATGTAAAATTATACAGATGTTATGACGGATGTTTATATTGGGTGTCACAACATCACAAACCAACATTGGTTCAGACAATGCACATACCGAGATCTCTTCTCAAACGAGAGAAGGTCTCATAATCTAATGCCTTCATGAAGATGTCAGCAAGCTGATTATCTGTTCCTATATGGTCAAGGCTAAAAATCTTCCTCTCAACTAGGTCTCGAATAAAGTGGTACCTTATGTCAATGTGTTTGATTCGAGAATGCTGGTTTGGATTTTTGGAGATGTCAATGGCACTGAATTATCACCCAACACAGTCAAGATACTACTGTGCAGACCGTAGTCTTCTATCATTTAGTTCATCCACAATAGTTGTGTGCACGCGCTTCCAGCTGCAATGTACTCGGCTTCAGCTGTAGAAAGAGAAATACAATTTTGTTTCTTGCTGTACCAAGAGATTAGATTGTTACCCAGAAAAAAATATCCCCCAGTAGTACTCTTTCTATCTACCACATCCCCAGCCCAGTCAAAATCAGTGTACCCTACAAGTTCAGTACCAGTATCCTTTGTATACCACACACCTAGTTCAGTAGTACCAGCAATGTATCTAATAATTCTTTTAACGACTTTTAAGTGTGACTCTTTAGGATTAGATTGATATCTCGCACACAAACACATACTATACATAATATCTGGTCTACTGTCTGTCAAATACAAAAAACTCCCTATCATACTTCTATACATGGTGTTATCAACACCCTTACCAACATCGTCTCTCGACAGCTTCACAGTTTTGCCCAGTGGCATTTTCTTGTGAGTTTCACTTTTTAAACCAAACTTTTTGACCAAGTTTTTAGCATATTTAGTCTGGGAAAGAAAAATACCATCATCAAGCTATTTGATTTGTAAACCGAGGAAGCACGACAGGTTACCTTCCATACTCATTTCGGATGTATCAGACATTCGAGTGATAAAATCCTTGACCATCTGCTCGTTAGTGGATCCAAAAATAATATCATCTACATAAATTTAGACGATTATGATGTGCTTATTGGATTTAAGAAGGAACAAAGTTTTGTCAACATCCCCTCGTCTAAAGTTCAAATAAAGCAAATGTTGAGTTAGCCTTTCATACCAAGCTCTAGGAGCTTGTTTTAAACCATAAAGAGCCTTTTTTCAATTTTAAAACAAAATTCGATTTTTGAGGATCTATAATTCCTTTAGGCTGCTCAACATACACTTCTTCATTTAAGACTCCATTCAAAAAAGCACTCTTAATGTCCATCTGATGCAATGAAATCTTCATATAACAAGCAACAGAAAGCAAAAGTCTTACCAACTCAATGCGGGCAACAGGGGCAGAAGTTTCATTGAAATTGATTCTTTCAATTTGTGTATACCCTTGTGCAACCAGTCGAGCTTTAATCCTCACAATGTTTCCTGCTTTATCAGTCTTGTTCTTGAATATGTACTTTGTTCCCATCACGTGAGAATTTTCTGGTCGTGGAACTAAATCCCAGACGTCATTTTTGGCGAATTGGTCCAGCTCCTCTTGCATTGCCCGAATCCTGAACTCATCCTTGAGCGCATCCTCCACACGCTTGGTCTCTATTTTAGAAAGGTACAAAGATTCACGAATCTTAGAACAATTTATAGACAGACACACGTACCTGACCATTTCCTTGAAATTTATCTGTCTTCGTCTTGTACTCCTTTCATCTAAATCACCGATAATTTGCCCCATGGGATGGTTTCTCTGAATCATGGATGGGATATCTCTCTGGTGAAGATCAATTGGATCAGCTGGATTCTCTTCTTCTGATTCAGAATCAGATTCTGCGGCAGCTTGACTTGATGTTTGTTCTGATGTTGTTATCCCGGTATCAACATTGTTACCAACATCACTCAAATCTTTGGGTTCCACACTTGCATCTCTATTCTGAATACCTGCACTATCATCTGAGGGAGTAATGACATTTTCTTGAGGGTTTTGATCATAGACCAGATCATTATCCTCGGTAGGTTTGACTCCACTCGTTAGATCATCGAGTTTGACATTAACTGACTCAAACATGCTTCGGGTTCTAAGGTTAAACAACCTGTATGCATGACTATTTTGAAAATAACCCATGAAAATGCACTTATCACTTTTTGAGTCCAGTTTAGCTAGATGATTTCTAACATTGAGCACATAGCAAATACATCCAAACACATGAAAATAACTCAAGTTAGGTTTCTTACCAATCAACAATTCATAGGGAGTTGCACATGAACCTGGTCTAAAATAAGCCCTATTTATGATATGCCATGTGGTATTCATGGCTTCAGCCCAAAAACGTTTTGCAATGCCATTAGATATGAGCATAGTTCTAGTCATCTCAGCAAGAGACCTATTCTTAAGTTCAGCTATGCCATTTTGTTGAGGGGTAATAGGTGAAGAATATTCATGACTTATAACCTCTGATGTGTAGTATCTTGAAAAGGATGTATTTTCAAACTCTTTTCCGTGATCAGTTCTAATCCTACCAATGTTAACATTAAACCTTACACATAGCTTCTTTGCAAGTCTTTTGAACACCTCAAAAGTTTCTGATTTTTCTTTTAGAAATTCTACCCAAGTGAATCTAGAAAAATCACCGACAATAACTAAAACATACCTCTTACCACCAAGGTTCTCAACCTCAAGTTGTCCCATGAGATCCATATGAAGGAGTTCAAAGCAAGATGATGTAGTGAGGCTTTGCTGGACTGGATGTGGCAACCTGACCTTCTTTCCTTTCTGACATGCCTCACACACATGAATGATCTTGGAGTTGAGCTTAGGGAGCCCACTTATAGCTTCTTATTTGGCCAACCTGTCCATCATCTTGTAATTGACATGCCCAAACTTTTGATGCCATATTTCAGAATCACTAATGATTAGCGTAGATTTGTCCTTATTCTTATTAGCTTTTTAGTTCTTTTTTCTATTTGTTTTTGGTATAAGTTGGATGATTTAAGCTTAATTTCGTATTTTTATAATTCCAGCTTATTTTACCAAATTTGATCGTAATTGATGCAATTAGGTGATATTTCGTTGTTTTTCACCTTACAGCTAAGTAACCGGAAGAGTTTAGCCGTAATAGATGAAGTTCTATGTTCAAGAATAGAAGAGCAAGCTTCCCGGTGAAACGAGTAGCAAAAGATCGAGAAACAGAGACAGACGCTCTGTCGCATCGACAGACGCAAGCGTCGATGCTCCGTCGACACGAGCCATGATCCGCGTCAGTCGACGCAAAGCCCGACGCACAGTTGACGCAACTCTCTGAAGCGGTCGATCCTAGATGCGTCGACCGACGCTAGGTCGACGCAACTCTCTGAAGCGTCGATCCATGACCGCGTCAGTCGACGCACCCGCCCAGCCGACGCACTCACCCAGGCCGCGTCGAATATTGCCACGACCAACCCTGATTTCAACTTTCATCCCAGGTGTGAGGCAAATCGAATTACCCACCTAGATTTTGCCGATGATCTCATGCTCATGGCGTGGGGCGATCCATCTTTGGTCCGTATTCTCATGGAGTGTCTCTCTAGTTTCAGTGATAAGTCGGGGCTCATCATTAATGCTATGAAATCGGACCTTTATATAGTGGCAATTGTGGGGGAGGACCTTGAGGATATCCAGGATATCACGGGCATTCCGCTTGGCACAATGCCTTTCTGCTATTTGGGCATTCCCCTATCGGCTCACAAGTTAAGGTCGATGTACTACGCGCCCTTTATCGACAAGATTACATCTTATATCACTGCATCTTCTCTTTCTTATGCGGGTCGGGCCAAACTCATCTGATCGGTTCTCCAAGGAGCTGAATGTATTTGGCTATCTATCTTCCCCCTCCTGGCGGGGGTCATCGATCGAATCACCAAGTTGTGCCGAAATTTCCTTTGGAATTCTAAAAATGCTCCGGTTGCTTGGGACGAAGTGTGCCTTCCCAAGGCCGAAGGAGGACTTGGATTTAGGGGCATCAAGGCATGGAATGAGGCTCTATTTACTAAAGCCTTGTGGAACATTCATAACAAGAAGGACACTCTTTGGGTTCGTTGGGTGCATAACATTTATTTGAAGAAATTCACCTTTTGGGAATGGACTTCGAGTCGGGAGGACTCGCCACTGCTCAAAGGCTTGATGCGCATAAGGGACAAGATTCGCACCTAGGAAGGGATTGTTGAGGCTTCAATCTAACAAATTCAGAGATAGGACGATGGGAATGGGCTCAGCATTGCCAAGGCCTATGATTACTTTTGGGACGCTGGGACTACTAAGCACTGGGCCGCCAATGTTTGGAATGCTTGTGTCACCCCGAAACATGCTTTCACTTTGTGGCTCGGAATCAAGGAAAGGCTACTCACGAAGGACTGACTGCACTACCTTGACATTGACAAGGCTAGCGCATTCTGTGGCTGTGTGGACGAATCGGTGCAGCACATCTTTTTCGGGTGCAATTTCAGCGGGACAGTTTGGAGGGGCATTCGGGACTAGATAGGCATCCGACGATCCATGACGACTATTACTAGCGCCCTTAAGTGGATCAAGAAAGAAGGACGAGGCACCACTTGGCACGGCAAGGCCAAGCGCATTGCACTAGCATGCACCGTATACCATATATGGACTGCGAGGAACCGACAGATTTTTGAAGGCTTGTCCCACAAGTGACCGACATTGTGTTCAAGATCAAAACCCAAGTGTACAAGACCATGTTCATTTTGTATAACGATGTTTTAATCCATTTCGAACATGTAGCTAGGGGAGGTTGATATGTAGCTTTTTGTTCATGTACACCTGGGTATGCCCAGCGTATTATGTATGCCTACTTTGTAGCGCCCAATTTTGATCTATATAATTTACATTTCTATCAAAAAAACTAATTACCCACCACCCCACACTTAATACCATGCAATGTCCCCATTGTATATCAATTCGAATCAAATAATGAGGGGGTGAATAAGAAACTTCCTTAACCGAGCGAGTTTTGGTCGAGCCCAGTGGGGTCCACTTAAATAATCAAGTAGCCCAAGCAACAATCCAAAAAGGTGTGGTTCTCGGCTTCATGAACGCTATTATCTTAACAAAGCAATCACGATTGAGTCGGGATTCAAAACATGTCACAAGAGAAACGATTAAAAACATGCTAAAACAATTACACAAGATAAACGAGCATACGAAGTCATGCAATAAACGTCCGGACGTCTCCAAACTAATCCAAAAGTGCCGAATATTAAACATATATTACATAACCAAACAAACTACGAAATCAAGAGAGTTCAAGAGAGAGTAAAAAGGGTCATGCTCAATATTCTTCCTCCGCATCACTTACTCATCGCCCTCGGAATCGTCGTCCTCGTACCAATGAATGGGAGTGATGGATTCATCGTCTTTCATAAACGACGGACAACTTGGGTCGAAATAATCATCATCCTCCTCTTTGCTCTCGGATTGAATCGTCATTGCTCTCAGATTTCCCGCTTCTTGAGCATCGTCCCCGTCTTCTTCGATATCGTCGTCCTCATTTAATTCCTCGCTTCCTCTTTCCTCACCCTCAACATCAGAAAAAATTTCAAACAGTTTGAAAAAAAAATCCGAACGAGTCTTAATTAGAACCTTCTTTCTCGTGTAGACCACCATTTCCTTGCCACGCGCGTCATCCGCTTGGTCTCTTATCGGACCTCTTTCATCTCTCTCTCTTCCAATATTTTCGAATTCGTTCACACCCTCAAGATCCATTTCGTTCCCCACGGTTTGGTGTGGATCATCAACCCATCTATTTCCAGCTCGAACTTCCTCCTCCGATTCCTCATCATCATTAACCGAGTCCTTCTTCATACACATGCATGACGAGAGAAATTTCTTCAAAGTTTTATATTCTTTGCGACTTTCTTTCCGATATTTCTCTTGTCGCTCTTTCAAAACCCTTGTAGCCTCAAAGTTTTGGTCGAGGCGATCGAAAACTGAATGTTGGAACACCCTATTCTCTTCATCTCTTCGCTCACTTGCCGCTCTCAAATCCCGCACCTCTCGATAAAACCCACCCACCCTTCCAAAGGGGTATCGGGGGCCGTGGGTAAGTCCTCGGCACGACTATGGGAGGGTCCCTTGAATAGAGACGAGGGGTTTAAGACCCTCCTTTTCTTCATCGGCTGCGTCTTCAAATCTCGAGCGATAAGATTAACTTTTCGGGCTTTAAGGGGTGAGTATCCCAAAGTTCGCACGTCGACTCCTGTGTGCAAGCTTAAAGCGGTGATTAAAGGTCCGAAGCTAAGCTTGAGCTTGGGGTTGGCCACCTGCGATTTAATTGTGGAGAGTATGAGCGAAGGGATACACGGGCGTATCCCTTGGAGTGTGCACCATAATAAGACCAACTCCACCTGAGCAATCTTGCTTGCTTCTTGCTTCCCGAGGATAATATGAGCTATGAACCTCTGCATGTAAAAACAAGAGTCATCTTCGATATCCCACACCACTCCTCTCTTGTCATCTTTAACCGCATCGGCCTTCGAAATATCTTTCCAAAAAATTTTGATTTCCGACTCGGGGACTCATGCTTCCAAATGAACCTTCTCTCCGCTAAACTCCAACCCCAAGGCTTGATAGAGCACATTCTCGTCCACCACAATCTATTTACCGGCGAGCCTACAAGTAAAAGTGGAGTCCTTTCTACCAAAAGTGGCATAGAACTCGACAATAAGCTCCCGATAACTCGGACCGTGCAAACTTGCTAACCGGTTGCAACCAAATAACTTGATCATCCTTAATACGGCTACGTCAATCGGATGATCAGGTCATGCGGCATCCTTCTTGATTTCCTTTATCATGAACAATCGGGGTTCGGTAATGGACCTTTTTAAAAATGTATCGAATCTAGAGGTTTCTTCCATGCAAATAGCATCACGAGACCCGATTGAATGGGGTGGAACTCTCTTACCTCCCTTTTTAGACGCACTTGGAGGCATTAGTTCAGAGTTTGGATGGAGATTTGGAATTTAAGCTTGCCAATAAGAAAAATGCGCTCTCCTAGTTTTTTATGTCGATGTTTATGAAAGGTTCGAAGTCAAAATCAAAAAGGAAAATGACGAATGTTCACTCGGGCATTTTGTCGAACATGTGATGAACAAGATAATAAATCAAAGAATTTGCTGCAAATGGGTATATGAGAACTCACTAACCCTTTCAATTCATGAATTCGGACTCATTAAGGGGTTTGGAGAAGATGGTTCCAAGCTATTTACCTTGTTCAACCTTGAAATTACATGGAGAAAGGAGGGGGAGTGTTGGGTTTAATGGGTTTTCCCGGAGAAGATGACCGGGGAATGGAGGTCCGATGAAAATAGACGAAGAATGAAAATTAGAGTGGGAACCGAGTGGGTAGAATCAAAATATTTTGTTGGTGAAGAATCGGAATTGGTGACTAATTGGTTTGGAATACAAAAGTGTTTCCCCCTCTTTTTACGGTTTCTGTTTCTTTTTTCTTCTCTCCCCTGTTCTCGTTTTCTTTCTTTTTTTTTTCTTTTTTTTGTGTATTAAAGAGGCTCGGGCTTGAGGTGACATAGGTTTTGGCGAAAGACATGGCAAGCGCCAGCAGGTTTTGGCTAGAAACATGGCAAACATTTTGGAAAGCGTGGGCTTTTTGGCTTGAGGCGGGCGGGAGTGAGTCGTGGCAAATGCCAGTGCGCGCTGGCGCCTGAGTTGGCGACAAACTTGGCAAGCGCCAGCAGCCGGATCGGGTTTTGGCTAGTCCATGGCAAGCCTTAGCAAGCATTCCAGAATGTTTTGCCCCTTTTTGAGTTAGCTCAAGGCACAAGTGTTGACACCCTCAACGCAAATTGGATTCCCTAGCTTGTTCCTCAAAGACCCTTTTCCACCCACATCATTCAACCTAACAGAAATCACGCACGTCTTCAAATTAATTAATTAAACTCAATTAACCAAGTAACGTAAAATCACAAGAATATTACAATAAGAGGAAAAAGTGAAGATAAAAGAAATGAACAAAAAGAGAAGGTATGAAAGTGAGAGAAAAGATCATAAGTCAACTCAAGGTGTTCCTTGTTTCTTCTCCCTCTCCTCTCTATTTTTTTTTCTTATATAAGAACTAAAGGAAGTAAGAAAGTAAAAAGAAATAAGTGAAAAGAACGTGGGTTGCCTCCCACGAAGAGTTTGTTTAACGTCGCTGGCTCGACGTACTCCCCTTTTGATTATGAAGAAGTTGTAGCGGGAGAATCCACTGAACCAAACTTTTGTGCACCCCAATTATATATATTTAAATTAAAACACTTAAGTTTTCTCGCAAGAGTACGAGGAACTTGTAGGGTGATGAGTTTGACTCGAGTCGTATCTCTCGAGGAAACAACTATTCGGTCTTTCGGATGCTTTTCTCAATTTACGAACTAAAATAAAATACATGTACATTTGGGGTTTTGAAAGATTTTGAATTGATCATTATAGCTAAAGCAATAATTAAACTAAGGATGATTAAACTAATTATTCTAAACTATATTATCAACTACGAGCAATAATTAAACTATCAATAAAATGCAACCATGAATTAAAACTAATTAACGAATCTAAGAGCATTAACATAAGAAATTATCACTAAGAAATGTATCATATGAATCTAAGAACGAACAACTAAACATCAATCAATTGCATAAATAAACTAAAGTAATCCAATATCCAATATCCAAGCATGAAACGATTAAACTAATTATCAAAACTAGAATTAACTAAGAAATTAACTAAGCAATTAACTACGAAATTAACTAAGAGTTTAGAGTACTTATTGTAACTAATAAAAGCAATGAAAAGCTCCAGCTATTCCGGAGTTGCACGTCGATCTTGGGCAAAGATTGAATCCCGAACGCGAATTCGATGTTTTGGACACGTTATTCATCGATACTTGATCTCCGTCTTCAAATCTCGTTATGAGATGTGGAATTATGTTTATTATAATCTAAAATACCCTAGGAGGTCGTGTGTTCTCTGAAAAACCGAAATATGGAGGGTATTTATAGACATAACAAGTCTTGGTGTGCAAGAAACCCTAAAATTGCGAAACTGGGCCGTCGCGTCGACGTTGCGTCAACTGATGCGTGCTGGGTCTCGGCGTCGACGCAGACTGGGTGTGTGCGTCGGCTGGGCGGGTGCGTCGACTGACGTGTGCTTGGATCGACGCTTTAGAAAGTTGCGTCGACCAACGCCTCTTCAATCGACGCTTCAGAATGTTGCGTCGGCTCCGCGTCGATCGTCACGGATCATGGATCGCGTCGACAGAGCATCGATGCTCGCGTCGATCAATGCGACAAAGCGTCTGTCTCCTTTTCTCGATCTTTTTGATACTCGTTCACCGGAAAGCTCGTTCTCCATTTCTTGATCATCAACCTCATCTAATTACGCGCTGAACTCTTCCGGTTACTTAGCTGTAAGGTGAAAAACAACGAAACATCACCTATTTGCATCAATTACGATCAAAATATGGTAAAATAAGCTGGAACTATAAAAATACGGAATTACGCTTAAATCATCCAACTTATACCAAAAACAAATAGAAAAACGAACTAAAAAGCTAATAAAATAAGGACAAATCTACGTAAATCAACTACCCCACGCTTAATTGGTTTGTTCGTCCTCGAACAAACAATAAATTCAAAGTATAACTAGAATGAAAATAAGTTCAAGCAAGAGTTGTGCTATGCTACATACATAATTTTGAAAATATAGATACAAGTAACGCAACGTCAAACACTTGACCATTATTACATTGTCGCTTCAAAATAGAATCATGCTTCCTCACGAAGGATAATATATATATGTGTGTATGCTCAAAGCACTCAAGTATTTTCTGCATGGAACGTGTATACACTCAAATCATGCAATTACAAGAACAATAAATAAGCACAAAAAATTAATCTCTTTTCAATCGCAAATTAAGTGTGCTGTCACTACTAAGAATCAGAAAAGGTCTTCGCGAGTTTTAATGTAAGGCTCTTTGGAACGGGTATGGAATATATAAGTCGTGTGGCTAAATAACTCACTCAACCTAACCTAATCACGAAGCAATACGCTTCACCTCGTTCAAAAAAAAAATACCTCACTACACTCATAACGTAGCCTTCAACTTTGGGCTATTTCTCAACTCGTAAACCGTAAAACCGACTTGAAGCTCAGAAACTACTTAATCACAACTCTTTTGCCTCTTAAACATAAGGCCTCATAAAATAAACAATTAGACTCAAGCCTTTACAAGCGCGTAGGCAATTAATCAACAACTATCCACCATCCTATTATTTTTTTTATTTCCCCTTTTATTATTTTTATTTTTTATTTTTTATGGGGTATTATTCTTTTTTTTTTTTTTTTTTTTTGGATGGTGGTCCTAAAAATCATAAATTCCTAACAACATCTCCAAAACACTTAACCAAGAAAATAGCGAACTCCTACCCCACGCTTTTGTAAGTAGGGGTCGACTCAAAAATAAAATCACTCATGGCTATAGGCATGGATTATTTGGTTATGATTGTCTCATTCGTAATTTATAATGGCTTAAAATATATGGATATGGCCGGAATAGGGTTTTATATGTGCCTTAACTTCATTTTCAAAGTCGACTACACACAGCGGTTTCAAAGAGATATCAAGACTGAAACTTATTCAAGTACATGCAAAGATGATAATCACTCAGGCTACTCATTGGCTTTTTGCATGAAAAAGTTTTGAATTGACGCTGCTTTTAAGGTTTGTGAAATCAATTGCGTCCAAGTACCATTTTATAATATATAAATAATAAGTTTTAAAAATTTATGCACTTATGCACGCTCAAAGACGAAAATAAATAATCATACATAGTCAACTTCGACAGGCAAGCCATACAAACACAATTATCGCGCAAGAATAGCAATTAATCGCACTTAAGCATATAATTATTACAGGCCAAGTATTAAATAAAATTACACAATTAATCAATACAAATCACACTCGACCACCCCCCTCTCTAAAAATCCCGGCAATCTCCGGATTGCCACAATACATCCAAGATTCAAAAAGAGGAAGGAAAAAGGAAACATCCCTGAAATAATAGTAGTCGAGCCGCTACTCGTCGATTCGTGTAATTTGGACTTGCTTCAACGTGCGCAATATGAATTGTCCTAAAAAATAAAACAAGCAAAAACAAACAAAATAACAATATTTTTGGATTTTTTTTTATATTTTTCCATTTTTTTTATTTTTAAATAAATAAAGCGTACTAATAAAAATAAAGATACAAGATTAGAACTCGCAGGAATCATAATCCTCGGGGCTCTCGTCGACGTCCATGCTAGGTGCGGGGTATGCCGCCTGAAATCGTTCCTCGAGCTTCAAAATGCGAGCTCGCATCTTCTTTAAGCTTCGACGGTTTTGCTCGTGGTTCGCATCAATCTTCTCGTTGATGATTTGGAGCTTATCGAACATCTTCAATTGAAATGCTCGGTTTTCATCGAAAAATCGGCTCCAATCGGGACTCGGGCCCGAAGTAGAACAGCGGGCTTGCTCCATATCCGTGTCGCTATTGTCGTCGTCCGGTCGAGACGAAGATCCTCCTTGAGTCGAAGACCTCACTCGGGGTGCAGGGGCACGTGTCAATGAAAGTGAAGAGTTCCCGAGTGGGCTTAGTCCGTTTCCGGCCGGATCGAACCCGAAGTGACGGACGAAGCCGGTGATGTATGACTCAAAGGAGAGAAGTGGTGTCTTGCTTCCCGGTGTACCCTTAGTAACATTATAGAGACCTTGCAAGACCAATGGGAAAATCCGGATTTGACGACCATCGAGAAGACATTGAAGAACATAGAGCTCGAACTTGGTTGCGTAGGTGGCCTCGTTCTTGCATAGAATGATGTGGCCAAGGATCTTATAGGCGACATAGAGGGCGTCGTTTTGAATCTTCGAGCAAGGAAATCGCTTGCAATCGCCCGTGTTTCCACCAGTAATCATCCCCCAAAAAGAGGCTAAATCGAAGCCTTGAACTCCAACCGGGTGGTCTCCTTCGGTCAGGAAACCAAAGATGTTGCCAAAAGTTTCCTGGTTAACAAAAACATCATTTCTACCTAGCCTACATGTGAACGTCTCGTCGTTCCGGATTACCAAAGTCGAGAAAAATTCGAGCATAAGCTCGCTAAATCTGGGCAAGTGCATTTGGACAAAGTACCCACAACCGAGGCCATCGACATAGCGGGAAAGGTCGGTGTGGTGTTCCGAGCAATTCGAGGCCTCCTCTTCAATTCCATTGACGTTCAAAATCCGATGAGTGGCGAACCCCCATTTTCTAATACTTTTAAAAACGTCCCCTTCCTTTTTTTCGTAAATCGGTAACGGTGCTTTGCATTTCCCCGAAATATCCTTGTGTTTACCCGCTCGAGACATAGTCAAATAATACAAAAGCGAACAGGAATGAAAATTCTTGAAAAATAAAACTTTTTGTTCTTTGGGGAATTTTGTCGAACACTTGGCGTGCGTGTTCAACCAAAAAAATTCTTGAGAAATTCTTGCATCAACAACTTCCCAACACAACCAAACAACAATTATGATGGTCCCAAGATAAGTATAAGCGAAGTACCTCGTCGATTTCCTTTGAAACGAATGAATTGCCGAAATTTTGAAACTTGGCCCGTATTTGCTCCAACCCTTTGTAGCTTGTTTTGGGGATTTTGTTTGAATGTGAGATGGTGGGCGTGTTTTTCTGGGTAATGTGGTTGGTGAGATGAATTGTTGTGTGTTGGTTATGGGTGTTTGTAAGAATTTGAGGAAAGAAAAAATTTTGAAGCAGGAAGGAAAATTTTGAAGTTAGGAATTGAAAAGTGAAGGGAAAGGGGTGTTAGGATGATTTTAAAACTATTTTTCTGGGCTATCCCCGCGGGTCAAGACGCATGGGTCGGGTTTGGCGGGTCAAAATCTGATTTTAAAATGTTTCTAGGCCGAGTACGGGATTCACGTCGACGCTGCGTCGACCGACACGAGCCAAATCGACGCGACAGAGACTGATTTCTTGGCAGTTGCGTTGACTCCGCATCGACCGACGCGAGCAGTCTCGGCGTCGACGCGGGCGGTGTTTCTGGATCGATTTTTCTTCGCTCGTTTGAGCAATTCTCCTCATTCGAGTCCTTCCATCTATTCTTAAACAAATAAAAATAAAAAATAAAAATGAAATAAAATGAAATAAGGTACAAAAGGATACAAAAAGTTCGGGTTGCCTCCCGAGAAGCGCAATTTTTAACGTCGTTTGCTCGACGCTATTTTTCATTCGTTCAGTTCCAACCGTACGGTGGATCTCCAAACTCCACCGACTTGTTGACGCGAGTCTTCTTTCGTTTGTCATAATAAGGCTTGAACCTATGCTTGTGAACTTGAAAGGATGAATTTCCGTCCTCATCATACAACGTGGCTACTCCATACTCGTCTAATTCTTTTATCGAGAAAGGTCCACTACATGCAACCTCGAAATCAGCTTGATCGAACTTATGTTCGTGATTATACAGCACTAATTCTCCAACCTCATACTGAAAGTTTTTAATTTCCCTTGAGCGAACCTCCTTCGATTTCTTCTTTTTCGGTATCCAAGTGTTGTTGAACGCCTCGCCCTTGTTCTTTGTACGTGAAAATTTTTTGATGGGGTCGAGGGAATCGTACCTTGAGCGATTTATTGGTGGCTTCAACTCCACATCTAATTCATCTTTAAATTCTTCAATAATATCGCTCATGTCGATACCCAGTAACTCGATCAAATCTTCTCCACTCAATTACTTCTCGTCGTTAAACTCATCAAACTCCTCAACAAAGTCATCTTTTTGAGTATCCTCCTCCTTCCTCCAAAATTTGGCGTTGTACCCGTCGCCTAAATTGTCTGCAACCATGACTCCCATAAGCTCGTGATTGCATGATGTAACGGAATCAACAAATGAACAATTATCTATCATGGCAGGGGTAGGAGTATTTTGAATATCCTTTAGAGAAAACGTCACTTTCTCGCCCAAAACGGTCATGGTCATCCTCCATTTGTGAACATAAATTAGCATATGGGAGGTAGACATAAACGGGAGCCCCAATAAAATGGTATGCTCCGTGCTCTCAGTCGGTACTTCGCCAATGTCTAGAACCACAAAATCAACCGGAATTACGAGTTCTCCAACTTGTACTAAAATATCCTTAACTATTCCTAAGGGTCGTCGGGTTGAGCGATCGGCCAATTGTAGGTGCATGGTTGTCGGCTTTAGTGGTCCAAGATCAAATGCTTGATAAAGTGAATATGGCATAAGATTAGTTCCTGCTCCGAGATCTAACATTCCTATTGTCTTTTGTCCATTAGCCAACGGAATGGTGATACAAAAACTTCCAGGATCGCGTTCCTTGGGTGGCAATGTCTTCTTAAAAATCGCGCTAACTTCCTTCGGCAATGTTACGTATTGATCCATCACTAAGCGTCTCTCTTTCGAAACAAGTTCCTTGAAAAATTTAACATAAGCGGGCATTATTTTGATTACCTCCAAAAGTGGTAGGTTGATATCGACATTCTTCAAGAGGTTGTATAGCTCCATGAACCTCTTGTTCTCTTTCGCTGGACGCAACCGGCTCGGAAAAGGAACAACATCTTTAATTGGTGTCGCCAATTACTTCGGTGGTGATTGTTTAAGAATGTCGTCATTGACACGTGAGTTATTTGGAATCGCCCCTTGCATGGATCTAGGAACATATCGATTAGATGATTTATGCAACTGATCTAATGGTTTAGAATCATCTCCCTTGACAAGATTTGGTGTTTTATCCTCGACTTCATCTTCTTGGTCCACTATGCCGTTATCAATCTTCTTTCCACTGCGAAGGACATGAACTGCCGATGCCTGTTCTGCTTGGCTTGGAAGTTTACCTTTTTCGTCTGAGAGTTTGGCTAAGTGAGTTGATAATTGGCCTATTGCTACTTCAAGTTTCCTCTGCCCAGCTGTATTCTCAGATATAGCCTTCTTCATGTCATTAATTTCATTTTTAACCTCAGCGAGTCCATCTCGATTTTTAAGAGTCTCGGCCACTTGATTCTGCTGCCAAACCAATAGCTGATCCGTTGACTGAAATGTCATAGGCATCTGCCCTTGCGTATTATTTTGTGGAGGTGGTAGTGGTGCTTGAGCATATTATGGAGGAGGATATTGCGGATCAGGTGGCATATGGTTTGGGTTCCCTGGGCCCCACTTGAAAAGAGGATTATCATGTTGCGGAGTGTACTTCTTTTGGTTCGAATAATTATGAATTGCGTTAACGTCTTCTTGCTGCATTATGTTGTTTGGACACTCGTCTGCTAAATGCTGAGGGGATTCGTACTGGTAACATGGTGCGGTCATCTTCTGAGCAGCGGCCTTGCTCGCTCGCTCGGCCTTCTAAGCAGCTGTTAGAAGAGTTTTTGTGGTGTTGAAATGAATCAACGGGTTCTTGGCTTGGTATTATCGGAATTCGATTCGATTGAGTGAATCAATGTGTTTCAAGCTTGAAAAATAAAAGGAAAAGGAAAATAATGCAATTAAAATAGCTAAACTATCCTAGGAATTGAAATTGCATGTTGGTAGGATGCCTCGTCGGATCCCTCAAATAGAAAATGCAAAGCAATAAAGGAAATAAGCAAGAAAAGGCATTGTTTCACTAAGTACAAGCATGCAAGCACAAGGTACAACTATGCATAAAATCCTAAATAATGCAAATTAACAAAAATTGAAAACACCAAAGTAAAGAGCAATAAAAGTTGACGTAAAAKTTCAAATMTTTCGGAAAAATAACGAGAAACRAAGAGTAGATCTAGAATTCAACTTAAAACTATGCATGGAAATTTAATTCAAAATAAAGCATAAGTAAAACTCAAAKTCATGATGATCAAGGACCCGATCTATAGCCTAGGTGTGTCACTCAACTAGAATCCATAGTCAATTCACAAGTTTYATCATGAATTCAAGGTGCTAAGAGAAAAAGCATAACATGAAGAACAAGCATGGAAATGAAGAACAAAGCATGGAAATAAAGCATAAAACATGAAATTAAAGGAAACTTACTTGAATTAAGAAATGAAACAAAGCTTGAATGAAATTGCATCAAAAGTAACAATCCAAAGGAGTATTTGGATTCTTCTTAGGCTTACAAACCCAAGGAGGTGCTTGAAATTAAATCTAATCTTGGAAATGAAATTACATCAAAGCTTGAAATTGCATCTAAAACCTAAGAGAGAGAAATTAGATCTTAAAAACTAGAGAGAGGATTTTTAATCCCCAAACCCATGCTTGGGTTGGGAGAAAATGAGAGGTGGTCTTTACAAAATGAGAGAAGTCCCTTATTTATATTACATTTAATTGGGTTTAAATGGGTCAATTTGGGCTTTAAAGGCTTAATTTCCTGGGTTTGACCAAGTTTGACCCGAAAATAGGCTCCCTAGCCACTTGGCTAGACCTTTTGGCTTGGTTGGCTTGGTCTGGGCGAGCATGGGCTAGGTGGGGGGCGCTGGATGGAGATGGCGTGCGGACGGCGCTGGGATGGCCAAGAGATGGCAGTTGGGCGTAGGGGATGGCACTGAGATGGCTGGAAGATGGCTGCAGGATGGTTGGAATATGGCGCAGAGATAGTTGGGAGATGGCCACTGGGCGCTGGATGGTGCTGGACTGGCTGGGAGATGGCCAGGAGATGGCCACCATTCCAGAATGTTTGCCTCTTAGATCTCCTTTTTGGCCTCCATGCCTTAGTTGAATTCACATCATCAAACCACCTATTAAATAAGAATTTTCAACATAAAAACCCAAGAATTTCACCAACCTTAAATCAATTAAAACAATGTAACCAAATTAAACATAAAATCAAAAGAAGAACACACAAAACCCTAAAATAAGAAAAAAACCTAGAAAACAAAGCTAAACGACTCAAGAACCACTAAAAATAATATAAAACCCTAATTAATAACACGAGAAAACACAACAATTACATGCAAAACAACTACCCCACACTTATCGGTTTGTTCGTCCTCGAACAACAAAAAGAATCGAGAGTGCACACGCAATGAACATTATATGAAACGAGAAACCCTTGTGCTTATCCTTATTATATGATGGAAAGTATCAACATAGACTCGCTATTATCAAGCATTGCTCGTATTACTCTTTCTCAAGTGCAAGCCAAATCGATGACTTCCTCACAAATGGAAATTTTGAGGGTGTTCGCTCAATTCGCTCAAGTGTTTAGTAGATAGGACGTGTATACACTCAAATCGGACAATGCATGCACCTTGTAAAGATTTCACAAATCGGACGCTCAAAATTACTCGTAGTACATGACCAACGAAGAATCGAAAGAGGTCTTTATTATGGGTTGTAATGTTGGCTTTTTGGTAAGGTATGTAATATTTAGATATAGTGGCTAACACATGATCAAACATGATCAATAACACACAAAACCCTAACTTCTAAAACCCGAAGCTTATAATCGCTTCACCTTTCCCAACTCACCAAACTTTCATTCGAAACCCTTTTCATACATTTTCACGCTTTCCCGACTTTATTCTTCACAACACTTAGAAACTTTTTGAATTTGCTTATTTTCACTAAACTTAGCCCTTTTTGAATTAGGCTTTATACTTGAACGCTCGCTTTATCACTCTTCGTGATTTGATTTGGAGTATTATTCTCTTTTTGTTTTCGTTTTTCTCACTTTTTTTTTTGTATAAGCAACTCAAAACCCAAAACTCACAATAAATTTCCCACACATCTCTCGTCAACTAACAACGCACTCTCTCACCTCACCAACGCGAAGATACAAGAGCTTAAATCGAGCTCGGCTAACAAGAAAAGGGATAAAGGCTCAAGGGGGCTTGTTTGGGACTTTTAAAGTAGCTTAAATATATGGATATGGCCGAAACAAGGGTGATATATGTGCCTCGAGGTCATTTTCAAATTCAATCATGTACGAGCAAAATCAAACCTCCTCAATGCAATTTCCATAAAAATGCAAGCAAGCCGATAAATCACACAAGGCTTACTCACTAGTTTGCACCGAATTTGGGAGCAAAATCAAAAGAGCTTTTAGAGCTTTGCAATCTTTTCACGAGAAAATGTTGATTATATATATATAGGCGGTTTTTGGACGAAGCACAAAAATTTAACCCCTCACACAAGAGGTCATAAACATGCAAAAACCCGAGAAGTAAACTATTCAAACTTCCAAGCACGTGGAGTTGTTCAACAATGTAATAACGACTCAAAAGACACAAAAATCGACTCAACCATATAAAAGCGCAAGTAGTGAGCGTCACTTCACCAAGGCTCGAGTTAAGGAAGATAAAACATGCTTATAAGAACCCGGACCCTAACCACCTACCCACCCCACACTTAAACCATGCATACCCGCATTTTAATGAAAAACAAGTAAAAGGAGGGTGAGTAGAAACTTCCTCAACCGAGCGAGTTTAGGTCGAGTTTGGTGGGGTCCACCTAGGCATCTAAGCAATTCAAGCAAAAATGAGCATGTCTAGCTTCTCCCGGCTCCACGAACGCTATCAATCTTATCAAATCGCCCAATGGTTGGAGTCAGAAAACCAAACCTAGAAAAGAGAATCACACGAAATTAAAAACTCAAGGAAATATGTACATGAACTCAACTAAATATTTTTTTATTTTTCAATTTTTCAAATGTTTTTGGATTTTTGAATTTTTGAATGTTTTTGGATTTTTCAATAAAAGAAAGAAAGAAAGAAAGAAATGGAAAGAACTTGGGTTGCCTCCTAAGAAGCGCTTGTTTTACGTCACTAGCTCGACGTACTCCCTTTTCGATCAAGGTGGGAAGATAATGGGAGGGTCCATCAAAACGATCTCCTCCTTGTCGGGAGGATCCACTCTTTGGAACATCTTTGGCGCATTGCATAGCTCATATAAGATCCGCCAAAAAGAAACCGTTCCAAATGGGCAAACGACACTCGTCTCGGCTAGGTCCTCGGGTAGAATGGTGATTTTAAAGTGACCCGAAGACTCATCAAAGAAACGATAGGAATAATGGTCGGCTAGCTTGTTCATCCTTTGATCGACAAACAGGGGACGGAAATGATCTTTCTTGGTATCCGCTTTCAACTTCTTAAAATCGATCAACATCCTCCAACCCATTGTAGCCCTTGTGGCCAACAACCCTCCTTCTTTATCCTTAAGAGCTAACAAGCCTCTCGTCTTGGGCACCAAGTCAATGGGCTTCACCCATTCGCTTTTGGACATTACGAACATCAAGCCCTCCAATAGCAACCTCCACATCCCGGCTCTCATCATATCATAAAAAATCGAATTTGAAGGGCTAACTCTCTCAACCACTCCGGGTCTCCACTCAATAGCATCCTTAAGAATTTTAAACCCTTCAACCATCATCTTCTCCCCATCTTCTCGGTCCGGATTGGCAAAGAGGATGATCGGTTGGCTCTCTTCTTTCTCTAAACAAACATACTCAAGGGGAAATAGAGGAAGCTTAAGCTCGGGCTTGTGCCTCCTCTCGGCCTCATCGAAAACTAACTCAAACAATCCACCGACCTTCTCAAGACACTCATCAAGCTCTTCAATCGTAGCATCACTAAACTCCAACTCCCCCTTTAAAAAGTCGTCGTTGCCCTCAACGACACATAAAACATCTTTGTCACACAAGTCGTGGGTACGTTGGAGCACAACGGATTTATCGTGTAGAACAAGGGGCTCGACAACCTCGCAACAATCTTCAATATCAACGTCCGGGCCAACCTCCCCCTCATGGTACATATCCTCCATATAAGCTTGTTCGATCGACTCTTGGGCCATGTCCATACGTAAGCAAACCTCGAAGGATAAGCTTGATGGATAGAGTATAGGAGCATCGGGAATATTTTTTGCAAAATTGAGGAGGGTAGAATCGGGAAGAGTAAGAATACTC
>BMAC01000378.1:32065-58386 GCA_014905375.1 Phtheirospermum japonicum
ACTAATCTATATCTAATTCTTAGAATTTATAGAAATTAAAACTAATTAAAAAGATGAAAAGCTGCTTTTCTGGTTCTTTGGAGGAGCTTTCCTGGGGAAGAAAGCTCTCCAGCTCAAGTTGTCCTCCTTGAAATGACGTCTGATTGCTTAAATCTTCAAAATTTCTGCTTTTCAGTCGATCGACTGAGAAAAAGCAGTCGATCGACTGCAGTCGATCGGGCTTGTCGGCAGTCGATCGACTGCTGTGTCGAAATGGCCAGAAGCCCTGTAATTCAGTCGATCTAGGGGCACCAGTCGATCGACGGCAGTCGATCGGCCAAGTAGGCAGTCGATCGACTGCCATGTCAAAAACTTCAAAATTCTCTGGAATCCAGTCGATTTCAGCCGGTTCAGTCGATCGACTTAAAGGTCAGTCGATCGACTGAACATTCAGTCGGTCGACTGGATTCCAGCGCCCGGCTCGATTTCTCGTCCTTTTCGCGTCCGCCGGTTTATCGAACCTTGTCCGTTGCGCTTCCTTGCTTCGTCTGTCCAATCCGAGTCGAGTATCGACGATCCCAAACGAGCGTGGGCCCGCTTGGACGTCCTACGGCCAAGAAAAATGGAAACGTGAAAAACTACGAGAATTAATAACAAAACGTACAAAAACTAAGAAAAATCTAGAAATACGAAAAACGGCCAACCCGACTCCTAAAACAACAAAAGCAAGCGAAAAACACGCAACGTGAAACAAAAACGATAAAGAAAATATGTACAAAAAGATGCAAATCAACCACCCCACACTTAGAATGGTTGCTTGTCCTCAAGCAAGACTACGTATATTTACAAAACTACCCCCGACCAACCCTAGGCTAATGCACAAAAAATAGTTCGAGACGTCGTACGCTACGTTGTTTGTTAGCTTCGGCTAAAAGGACGACACTGTGATTTGCTAAGGTAATTTAGATCGACTTCCGAAACCTAAAAGGACTTAAACGATCCAACAAGTCGGTTTCCCCGTCCTTGTCCCGGCTAAGGTCTATCCACGCTCGAACCGTTAATCGACTCCCGACTAGCCAAGAAAAAAAAGAAACATACATTCCTTAATCACCTAAAATACAACCTTGACCTTCTACTCATAATTTCTCAATTTCTCTAATTTCTCTCTAACTAATTAACCCTAGATACTTAAGCATGCGCAGTCGGTTCAAAACAATCATTCTCATTTATTCCTTAATCACGCCCCCCTAATTACACAAAAATATTAGCCTCCACTTTTATGCTTCTCATTAGAAATCAGAAACGCTTTCCACCCCCTATAATTCAAGTTCATAATCAAATTGAGTTAAAAAACCAAATCACCGTGAATCTCGTATCACCATCAGAAGTCATCTTTAAAGCATTTAAGCCAGCCAAAGTTCTTGTTCATGTGAACCAACATGCATTGACTCAAACAAGCCCATATGAGATTGTCTCGAATTAATCGAGTCGGACTTGACCTAATTCAAGACTTTAACCTCACACCTCGCCTGCACCAAACCTAAAAATCACGTTGATCGAAACCTGAGTTCTAAATTCTAGACCCAGATATCAAGAGATTATAATATATCTTTAGCGCCGCAGATTTGTGGTCGTCGGTCAATCGTGGAGTGCCATCGACAGATTCACCATAGGAACCAGACAAGTCATCTCCTACCACTCGTTGAATCGAACGCCACTTGTCCTAAACCTCATCGTATCCCGACATGAATGCCAGTCAACAAGAACCAAAATCTTGAAACCAGATCGAACCCCCGATTTGGAGAACCCATCATTCAAACAAGACCAAAACTAAACCCTAAGTTTCCCCGTGCCTTCAGCCAGCCCGAGCCAAGGATTAGACTCTCACCTCCGACCAAAATTTCCAAAATACATGATTTTAGGTTGTGCATCCAAATTACAACATGACAGTGCCGCGTCTGATCGAGCCAGCACTTGGACCAGAAAAATTGACTCCAAAATCGTTAAACCCATTGGACTTGAGTCACCACCTACATCAAGTCGAATTGAACACAGGCAAACTTAGATATAAATCAAATCAGCACGAATCACTGAGAACCACCACTGTTGTTGGAAGATGAGCCACTACAGAAACCCAACCTTTATTGGCCACCGCCTGTGGCTCTGCCTCACTGTGCCGCTCTACTCTCTCCGCCGCATAAAGCCATATTCCTCCGCCATGATCTTGTCGCTGCCGACGAGTACATGAGTGAGTCTGTGTAGTGTATCCTATCGGTGATGAAAAGTGAAAGGAGAGGGATATAAAGGGAGTGAGGGATTTTGGAATCACATTTGGTGCATGAGCAGATTCTCGGACTTTCTCATTTATTTGGAGGGCTCTGTCCTTGATGTTGATGTTGATGGTGGATTGCGACGGAAAGAGACGTGAAGGTCATGATTTGGGGATTTTGACGTGGTTTTGTGAGATTATTAGATTTGGGTATTTAATTCATATTGAATTGGTTTTGTGGGGTTTGTTGTTTTGTGTCTGATGTGGTTTGGGAGTGTTGTTTCAGAGGCAAATGAAGTTGGGCGTAGAGAGGGAGTGGTTGATGTGGGGAATATGTTTAAATGTCGACAAGATTAGAAATTAGATGTTTTTGCAAGTGGGTTGGTTTAATTACCGAATATGAAGATTGGTGTGGACTGCAACTTGGAGTTTGTTTTTGGGTTTTTGTCTTGCGGGCCGGACTCACCAGGGCCATTTAATCCCATTCAGTTTTGGGCCGAATTGCAAATATTCTATTGACAAAATCGTATCCGGTTGAAGCCCTATAAGTCCTTTCAAGTTTTCTGACTAATTATTCATTTCTATTTCTATTCCGTCTGTTGATTCTAATTCCGTTTATTTTTAGACAGCGTGTGTTCTGAGGAATAGGAGGATCATCCAAACATATATATTTCACGAGCTTCATTTGTGTAACAAAGTCACGTTTTTTTGCATATTCAAGGTAGGGATAACTAAAACCTTTTTATTTAAGTTTATTTTAATGTGCGTAGTATTTTATCCTATGTTGATGATTGTATAATCCAAAGGTGATGTTTTCGTCATAAATTATGTGCACATAGTTATGCGACCCAAAAAGTTTTAAATTTATCGCGTGACCAAGAGATAGAGGTGCAGCAATGCACAACAGAGATACAAATTATTGTACATAGAGGTGTAATTCATTATTATGAACTCTACTCTCTACTGAGCGAGTTCAAAGATCATCCCTTTTTGAAATAACGTTTTTCAGGTCATGTGAAATTGGAGCGGAAGCGTGGTGGTGACGATGATAGTAAAACCACGATTTCAAATCTTGAGATTTTATTTATATTTCAAACATAATCAAATAATCGTATTTGATTTTATTATTTTATTCCGCAAAAATTAACTATTAAATGTTTAATTTGTTTGAATACTATTTATGAAACTTCATTATTTGTATTATTATCGTCATCATCATCATCATTATTAGTATTTTTTTAAGGCCAAATGATATTGGATTTTATTTATTATCATTGAAGAGATATGAATTGACTTTATTTAAATAAAGTTGTTTACCTCTTTGTTTGTTTATCTTTAAAAGGACATTTTAATGTCTCAAAAAGTAATATCCCTTATATTACTTTCATTAAAAATATGAATACTTTCGCTTATATTATCGCTATGAAAAATTGAAATGTTACAACATATAAGCATACAATTAAAGTTTTGGAATTAAATAGTGGAATAATATGCAATTATAAGGGTTCATATGTATCTGCACTAGTAGAATTGAACTTTCAAGTCTCATTATAAACCTTTTTACTACCACAAGGTATAATTCTGAAAACTTAAGGTGCATAATTGTGAGTGTTAAACTCTTTTATTATGAAATGAATAAGTATACAATTATAAGTTAAAATTATTAAATTTTACGAATATTGGAATTGAACACTCAAATTCCACTTAGTAGTAGTCTTTCTACTCCTACTTAATCTGAATGATGGAATAAGGGACAAGTATAAGGGTTCACATTTACAGGACTAAATATTGTATTGGACGTCTTATTGCACATGTAGGAATCTAAAGTTGTGTACAAGATTTGCACTAGTTAGAGTTAAACTTCCAAAACCCACTAAAAAGTATTTTTACTCCCACAATGTATATGTATGAAAGTTCAGATGCATAATTCTGGATGATAAACTATCTGTTTTCGTAACGCATAAGTGTACAACTAAATATCCATAGTAATTAAATCTTACAAATTTTTGAATTCAACATTCAAATCCACATCAAAACTTGATGCGACCAAAAAATATTGGTGCTTCAAAAATAAGGGGTAATGACCTTATATACGTGATCAGCGATCTGAATAACTTCCAATAACTGTGCGGCGACCTGATTGATCTCCAAAGGACTCCTGGCGACATGTAGATCCTGTAAAACAAAACCCATCCAAGGCGGAGGATGGCCCCGGAGGGGCCCTCCGATGCCTAAGCCAGATAGGGCTTAAGAAATAGGCGAGAGTCTTTAAGTGAGAGAGATCTCAAAAATGTAAGGAGTAAAGAATCAACTTAGAGATAGAGAATGAGACCTGAGTCCTCTTTATATATACAAGAGAAGTATTCCCCATCTAGGATTTCCCTCTCCTACCATAAATAACACAACCGACTCAGAATTAGGATTCCTCGTATATGTCGAATTCTCATAATTGATAAAACTCTTACTGAATTATTATATTAGTCGTGGGCCAATAAGCCTGTTCATAGGATTCAGTCCGCCGGGACTTCATAAAATAGCATGTGTTAGCCCATCAGAGGCCCAGAATAAGGAAGCCCAACCTCAAAGCTGAGCTACCACTCAGCGTCGAGCTAGTATAATAGTATTTATATCAAAGGAGGTCGCTACCTCACATAAGAGCTCGCCACTCATATGCAACAGGTCGCTATCCTTCAAAACAGCTCGCCCAGCCCTCAGAAGGATTACTCCTAAGAAATGAGGTCCCTTACTGAGCTTACCCAATAAATTCTCATAAATACCTGCATGTTGGCGACGTGGATATTTGATGTCGTATCAGCTAGTCCCCCACATTCTGGTTGGTTGAGGTAGGAAACCAAGTAAAATATAATCATGAATTAAACCCAAAAGTCAATCCAGCGTACTCCTTGGTAAAGCGTGAAACCATCAACCATCACTTCTCACTTAATAACATTAAATGTGCCTCTTCACCATGTCGGAAACGTGTTACCAACCCGTTACCTCGTAATATATTTAGTCCTGTGGGCCCAAAAATGAAAGGCCCATAAGAAACCCTACCAAATTTCCCGCCTTTCAAAAAACCTTTCTGTCCTTTCAGCTTTCCACCGTCCTAGACACACAAAAATATCTCCCTCATCTCTTCCACTTACGCAAAATTCAAGCAAAACACACCATTTTCTCTGCAAAAAAACACATTCTGTGAATTTCTGCAAAAATTACGAAACATCATCAACTCATACCAACATCACCATCCAGAACGATGAGTAAGTCCCCCTGATCCCCTACTCCTACCAACATCACCATCCAGAACGATGAGTAAGTCCCCCTGATCCCCTATCCTGATAATAATTATCCTAATTTTCGCTGTTAATTACTGAGTTGCTGAGTGCGATTTTCTATTTTTTCCCTTCCCCTTAATCGATTGACGGTGAACCTAGATCCATTTGATTACATACCCTAATCTCTTAAACCCATACGTATCTTCTGATACCGAATCGGCAGAGATTCCCTTGAAACGACGTAGCAAGAAAAGAGACATACCCAAACTTCCACCCACTCTGGCTGATGAACCGGAGGGAAACATCTCCTAGACCGAACTCGAATCCCAAACCTTAACTTTGACCAAAACTAGGACTATGATTGAAAACATAGTTAAGGACTTTCCTGAGAGTACTCCCCTAGTGCATCCCGGAACACCCTCTTCCTCCCATTAGGTGTTTCCTGATCGGAGCAATCTCGACGAATTCGAAAAAGCACTCAATCTACCTGAAACCGCCAAAACAGTTTACCCCGATAATCTCCAAACTGACTCAGAGCGACCTCCTTGAAACCATATTACTCTTTTTGACAAGCTCCTAAAAGTAGGACTTAGATTTTCCCCTCACTGGTTTTTTTTCACGACTGCAAATAAATATAAAGTCCCCCTTCTTCAAATGACCCCTAATTTAATTAGGTTTTTAGCTGGGTACATGATTTTGTGCACATATTATGATGTCCATCCTGACCATGGCTTCCACTTTTGTTTTCAAGTAAAATACCAAAAACGTTCTTCCTACCTTTACTCTCATGACTTCTTGGTGAACCCATCATCAAAAGTGCCCGAATGGCGAAATAAATTCGTTTTTATTCACAATAGTGAGACCTGGACAATTTCTACCGAACTGCAAAATGTAACTCCAAAACAAGACACACCTCCTTCTCCGCAAAAACAAACTGCTCTTTTCCAGCAATATTCTGACATGCTCTATGAATGGAATAAGATCCCCTTTGATGTGGTGAAACTCACAAAGTGGGAGAGAGTCTTTTCATTCGTAGGTCTTGACATGCTACCTACAAATCTAACGAGATCTGAGTTCGATAGGTTCTCAAATTAACGAAAATTCCTTCAACTTCTCCCTTGTGATAAAATAACAAATTTAATTCTTTATTTATGCAGATGATCTCATTGATAGCTATCTGTCATCGAGCTCAGAGGGCGGAGAACCTACCCAACCAGACCTAAGCCTAGCAGTAACATCGGCAATGCGAGCTCCCATTGTAAATGTTGACGAAGAAGTGGAGCTTGCACTAGCGGCAAGCTACAAGCCAATGGAGGTCGCGAACTCTGTCGATCAAATTCCATTGCGCACCTCCATAAGTAAAGCCAGAGGCAAAAGAGTGGACGTCACCATGACACCCATTCCTCCAGTTCCCAAACACCGACGTCTCCAAAGAAAACCTACTGCTGCTGCCTCTTCCTCGAGTTCCTCGGATTTGGAGAAAAGTCTAGCACAATGTGGCAGCGCCGACCAATTTAAGTCTCTCCTTCAAAAACAGATGATAACCCAGGTAATTTCAGTTTTGAAGAATAACTCGCGTAACGCGTAAGCACCTTTAACATATATGAATTACTATGCTCTTCGTGACATAGCTTGAACCTATGGTAAATGCACTATCCAACCACTTGCTAGCGGCGACCTCCGAGAACGAGTTACAAAAAACCTGTGACGAGCTGGCGGTGCAGGCAAAAAAATAGACGCAAAAGTTATTCCCGACTCAAGAGGAGTTAGACGAAGCCCGATACTAGTTGGCCACTCGAAATGAGGAGCCGAATATCTCCAAAAGCCAAGTGGGAACCTTGAAGGATCAGATAAAGAAATTGGAGGGATTATTGAGGGAATGGAGAGGCAAGTACACGAGGTGGCCGATATAGCTCGGCGACAAGGGGTTGTAGAAGGCCGAGAAGAAGGACTTCTTGAGGGACGACGTATGTTTCTAAAGAGTGAGGTGGGTAAAAGATTCATAGATGCTTACAAAACCGAGCTACTGGACATATACTGAAACACAACTCACTATCTAGCCAAGATGGGAAGGGGAGGCCAAGAATGGGTTAAGTTTGTTGCATAACGAATCAAGGACCAACTTATGAAGATCAACATCTCATTTGAGCCAGATACGAAGAGCATACTCGACGAGCTACCCGACTTCTCCTTTTGGAAAGGTGACCGGATCCAGCCCACTACAGCACAATGGTGGATCCCTTACAAGGGTAATGCTATCCTGAAGGTTGGTCTAGGCGTCGAGATGGAGGCCCCAGTGGATGAGTTGGTGACTGATTGTAATCCAGATTGATTTAGTTCTTTTGCAGTTCAGCAATTGTTCCCTCTAGTTACTTTGAATGGTTATGCATGAACTACTATGACTCAGTGTACTTCTTTTTGTGAACCCTATTGTGTATGATCTTTTCTATCATAAGATGGTTACAAAAAAATATCTCAAAACTATTAGCAATACATACTTACAGGTAACTCAAACATTCTAGGGTATTATGTAAACCAAACATATCCATATTTGAAAAGAAAATATGTAAACACATATTCCTTCCATATCATCCCAAAATATGCAAGTCAAACATACTCAAGGATGTACGAAAACATGTAAATTAAACATGTTTTCACATAGAATCCAAACAAATCATATAAGACCACATAACTCACATAAAACCAAATAAGACATACTAGACCAAATAACTCACAAGAAACCAGGTTAAACACATAAGACCGAACCAAGTAAGACCCAACACATGTAAAAGCTGAGAGGAAACATGTAAGTCAAACATGTCTCTCCCAGGACATCCTAAAATATGTTAATCAAACATACTTGAGGATATGCGAGAACATATAAGTCAAACATTCCCTCACACAAAACCTTCCATTGTCCTGCCAACACATTCCATCACCGACCTGATAAAAGCACCGGGATTTCCAACATATCCATAAAAATTATAGAACGCATTCGATGCCATAAAAAATTCTTTATTCATTATTTATAAATATCATCCCGTGATGGGTAAAAATGCGATAAGCACATGTATGCACCGCCGACCTAAAGGAGCGTACGAGCCTATAATACGGAGAGCTAGGCATAGTACTTCTTCAAGTGGCAGACATTCCAGCTTCTTGGTAAAGCTTTCCCCTTTGCATCTTCGTGCACATATGCTTCTCCTTGTCATACCTTAATGACCTTGAATGGCCCTATCTAGTTTGGATCAAACTTTTTGATGTTGTAGATTTCATCAACACGCTTCCAAACGAGGTCGACCACCTGGAAGTATCAACTTTTCACTTTTTTATTAAAGGCCACCTGAATTCTTTGTTTATACCTTTCTACACGTGTTGCGGCCTTTTCACGTATTTCCTCAATTACTTCGATAGCTCTCCTAGCTAGCCGTTCATTCTATTCTACACTGAATGTTGATAGCCATTGTGATTCCCCCACTATTTCTGTCGTGATGAGGGACTCCATTCTATAAACTAGGCTGAAAGGTGATTCACCCGTAGTAGTTCATGGAGTTGTTCGATAAGCCCATAAGACAGATGCGAGCTCTTCATGCCAAAGTCCCTCTATTTTCTCCAATCGTAACTGAATTCACTGCAAAATAATATGGTTAGTGACTTCGACTGGTCCATTAGCTTGGGGGTGTTGAAGAGAGTAGATTTAGTGGTGTAGTATAGGTTCGTGTGGCTTGATATTATCGTATTTCGATTGATTGTAGAGATCGATGTGTTTTTAGCTTGAGAAAATTAAAGGAAAGCAGAAATATGGAAACTAGAAGAAACTACAACTAACTATGAAATTAAATGCAAGTATTTCGTATGCCTCGTGCGTATGTCCAATGGAAATTGCAAGCAATAATTGAAATAAGCAAGAAAGAGTAAGTTTTCACTTAGTACAAGCATGAAAACCTAAGGTACAACTATGCATGCATTATCATAAAAATCTAAATAAATAAAATTAAAAAAATTGAAAGTACCAATAGAAAGAGCAATAAAAGTTGACGTGAAAGTTAAAAATATTACGAGAAATAAATAGAAACAAAGAGTAGATCTAGGACTCAACATAAATCTATGCATGAAAATGAAAACCAAAATAAAGCATATGAAATACTCAAAACAAAAATGACCAAGGACTCGATCAATGATCTTGGTGTGTCACTCACCTATATTCCATAGCCAATTCACAAGATCCAACAACAAATCTAAGAGTTAAGGCAAAATGCATAAATTGAAGAACAAGCATGAAATTGAAGAACAACGAAGGAAATAAAGGAAAACTTACTTGAATTAAGGAAAGGAATTACAAACTTGAATGAAATAGCAATCCAAAATAAAATCCAAGTGATGACTTGAATTCTTCTTGAGCTTACAAACCTAAGAAAAAGCTTCAAATTAAATCTAAGAACTAGAGAGAGAGAAATTTAATCCCAAACCCGTGCAAGGGTTGGGTGGAGAGTTGATTCCTTACAAAATGAGATTTGGGTTCTATTTATACTAGGTTTAATTGGGGTTAAATGGGTCAAATTAGCCTTAAAGGCTTGGATTTCCCAGGTTTGACCAAATTTGACCAATAATGGACTTGCTAGCCACTTGGCTCGACCCTAGGCTTGATTTGGCTCTATTTGGCTCAAGGTGGATCGGCATTGGCCGAGCTTGGGTCTTCATGGCCAGGCACTGGGCGCGGGCGTAGTGCAGACATGGGCGCTAATGCTAGGCGCTACCCTTGGGGTGGAGCGTGGCATCGAGGTTGGCGTGAGATGTGGCATGCGGGCGAGGAGCTTGGCGTGTGGAGTGGCGGGAGATGTGGCATGACTGTTTGTGCTGCCTGGGGCCGGGCGCTGGGTGCGAACGGATGCGTGCAGGCAGTCGCGGGCCTGCGGACGCTTATGGGCAAAAGTGTGCAGGAGATTGCGGGAGCGTGCGGGCGGGAGCTGTCGGGAGCTTGCGGGCGTGCTGGCTGCACGCTGGCGGATTTTGGCTCGGGTATTGGCGTGCGTCAAGGCTTGGCGTGAGTTTTGGATTACCTTAGCAAGGCTTGGCTATCATTCCAGATTGTTTGGCCATTTAGGAGCTTGCTCTTGGCACCGATTTTGGCACGTCTTGGCTTGAATTTTGTTCCTCAAAGCCTTTACCTATGAAATTAGGAATTTTGATCATAAAAACCCAAGAATTACACCAAACACCAAATTAATTGAACTTATTTAATCAAATTAAGTATAAAATCAAAAAGAAACATTAAAAACAATCAAAACAAGAAAAATCACCTAATAACCCAACTAATCGACTCAAAAACTACTAAAAATAATATAAAACCCTAATTAAAAATACGAGAAAAATACCACAATTACATGAAAAATAACCACCGCACACTTATTGGTTTGTTCGTCCTCGAACAACGAAAAGAATTGAGAATGTACATACAATGAACATTATGTAAAAAGAAAAATCCTTGTGCTTACCCTAGTTAATATGATGAGAGTATCAACATAGACTCGTTATCGCCAAGCATTTCTCCTATTACTCTTTCTCAAATGAAAACCAAATCGACGACTTCCTCCCAATTGGAATTTTCGAGGGTGTTTGCTCAATTCGCTTAAGTGTTTGTTTATATGGGACGTGTATACACTCAAGTCGGATAATGCATACACCTTGTCAAGATTTCACAAATCGAAAACTCAGAATCACCCGTTGTACATGACCAAACAAGAATCGAAAGAGGTTTTATTTCGGGTTGTAATGTTGGCTCTTTGGTAAGGTATGGAATATTTGGATATAGTGGCTAACATACGATCAAACGTGATCAGTAACACACGAAATCTTAACTTCTAGAACTCGAAGCTTATAATCGCTTCGCCCTTCCCAAATTACCGAACTCTCGTTCGAAACCCTTTCGTACACTCGCACACTTTTTGACTTTATTTCACAACACTTCGAAGCATTTTGAACTCACTTATTTTTACTAAACTTAGCCTTTTTAAACATTAGGATTTTCAATTGAACGCACGCTTTATCACTTTTTGTGATTTGTGTTGGAGTGTATTTGTTGTTGCTCTTTTTTATATACATATATATATATTTTTATATATAAGTAACTTAAAACCCAAAACCCAAAATTGATTTCCCACGCATTTCTAATCAACTAACAACACACTCTCTCTCTCCTCACAATTTATGAAGATACAAGAGCTAAATCGAGCTCGGCTAACAAGAAATGGGGCATAGGCTCAAGGGGGCTCATTTGGGCTTTTTTTAAGTAGCTTATATATTGGATATGGCTGAAATAAGGGTGATATATGTGCCTTGAGGTCATTTCAAAATCCAATCATGTACGAGCAAAATCAAGCCTTCTCAATGCAACTTCCATAAAAAGGCAAGCAAAACCAATAATTCACACAAGGCTACTTAAATAGTTTTCACCGGGTTTGGAGACAAAATCAAAAGAGCTATTAGAGCTTTGCAATCTTTTCATGAGTGAATGTTGATTATATATATATATGCGGGTTTGGACGAAGCACAAAAATTCAACTCCTCACACAAGAGGGCATAAACATGTAAAATCCCGACAAGTAAACTTTTCAAACTTCCAAGCATGTGGAGATTGCTCAATAATGTAATAAAGATACAAAAACGACTCAACCATATAAATGCGCAATTATTAAGCGTCACTTCGCCAAGAACGTGTCACTTTTCCAAGGCTCGAGTTAAGAAAGACAAATCATACTTTATAAAACCCGGACCCTAACCACCTACCCACCCCACACTTAAACCATGCAATACCCTTATCGCATTTAATAAAAATCAAGTAAAAGGAGGGTGAGATAGAAGCTTCCTTAACCGAGCGAGTTTGGGTCGAGCTCGGTGGGGTCCATTAAGCATCAAGCAATACGAACAAAAACCAAGCATGGCTTGTTTCTCTCGGCTCCATGAACGCTACTATCTTATAAAATTGACCAAGGTTGGAGTCGGAAAACAAAACACTATAAAAGAAAATCACACAAAATCAAAAACTCAAGAAAATATGCACATAACTCAAAACAAAACAATACCAAGGGCTAAAGAGAACCAAAAGACAACACAATTTTATTTTATTTTTCAAATTTTCGAATGTTTTTGGATTTTTATATAATTGAATATTTTTTGATTTTCATATAATAAGAAAGTAAAAAAGAAAGAAAAATAAAAGAAATAAATGAAAAGGACATGGGTTGCCTCCCAAGAAGCGCTTGTTTTACATCATTAGATTGACAAACTCCTTTTTTTGGTCATGGTGGAAAGAGAACACGAGGATCCACCAAATTTATATCCTCCTTGTCGGGAGGGTCCAATCTTTGAAACATTCTCGGGGCATCGCATAACCCAAGTAAAGGTCGTCGAGAAGAAACCATTTCAAAGTTCATCTTGGCTCGATCTTCGGGTGGAATGGTAGTTTTGAAGTGACCCGATGACTCATCTAAAAAATAAAAGGAACAATGGTCGGCTAGCTTGTCCATCATGTGGTCGATAAATAGGGGAGGGAAATGATCTCTCTTGGTATATGCATTTAACCTCTTAAAATCGATCAACATCCTCCATCCCGTTGTAGCCCCCGTGGTCAACAACTCCCCTTTTTCACCCTCAATAATGGATATATCGCTTTTCTTTGGTATTATGAGGATGGGACTCACCCACTCACTACCGGCAATTTCGAGCATTAATCCTTCCTCCAAAAACATTAATTTCTCGTCTTCCACTATCTCCTTAAATCTTGGATTCAAATGCCTTTGGAATTCTCAAGATGGTTTGGCATCATCCTCCAAGATGAGTTTATGCATGTAATACAACGGGGTAATTCCCTTAATAACTCCGGGTCTTCAACCAATAACACCCTTATGAGCCTTAAGTGCTTCAATCGACCTCTCCTCTTCTTTTCAATTCGAATTTGCAAAGATAATGATCGATTTGCTCTCCTCTTACTCCAAATAGACATGCTTGAGGTGAGATGGTAGAGGCTTAAGCTCAGGCTTGTACCTCCTCTCAGTCTCGTTGGGGGTTAACTCGAACAATTCACCGATCCCCTCAACATACTCCTCAAGCTTATCGATGGGATCGACTGCCAACCTGTCATCAACAATCTTCACCTCCCCTGCCAAAATTTTGTCGTTTCCCTCAACAACACATACACAATCTCTCTTACTCAAATCTTGGTCACATTGAAGCACAAATAAATCGTCGTTACAAACAAGGGGCTCATCACCCTCTCCACAACCTTTAACATAATCTCCCGAGTCAAACTCATCCTCAATGCTCATTTCCTCCATATAAACTTGGTCGACAAACTTTTGGATCACATCCATATGTAAGAAATCCTCAAAATATATGTGTGATGTATAGAGAATAGGGGTTCTAGAGGTTGTTGCCTTATACGGGTTCGAAGATTTGTGTAGGCCATCGGGAAGTGGCTTTGCCAAGGTGGGGCCCACGGGGGTTGAATCGATATGAGTAAGAACACTTGGAATAAAAACCAACTCCTCCTCGGACGGTGGGACAACCGTATTATCAACCACCCCACCACTTCCAAAGATCACGACCGTATGAGTATGTGAAGGTGGGCTTGGAAATTATCGCATAATGACCAAGAGATTCGGATCGGAAGATGGGGTAGGGGCAATCACCGGAATAGGCGGACGAGACGGGCCCAACTGGGTCCCGCTTGATACCCATGACCCACATAACTAAGATCTTGTTGAATGCGGTTGCTAGGATGAGAAAGAGAATTATAAGTCGGCAGTGGAGCAAAAGATGGTCTAGCACAACCGGGTCCCGCTTGATACCCATGACCCCCATACACTTTCTCCGAATGAGGCATCGGCATATTGAACGAGGCATTTGAGGGACAAGATGTGGTATCGTGACCTAACATTCCACACGATGCACACAGGGGGTCTGGGCTCGGGCTAGAAAACTTAACAATTTGAGCCTCCAAAGCCGCCAGTTGCTTTTCGAACTCAAGCACCCTAGAGGAAGGAACTCCACTCACTTCATTAACACTATAAGACATTGCTTGATCGGGAGGAAGGGATACGCAAGGTGGATTAAACGTACCCAAAAATGGTTTGTTAACATCTCTCATAGTGCGTGGGGGGGGGGGGGATGCATTGGAGCTCACACCTCCAAACAACTCATACGAATCTAGATTTTGAGCACTATTTGTGGTAACCAATCGGGGTATGATTGAAGTTGTAATCATGAGGACTTCCATACAGGCCGGGATTCGGAAATTGGCCACCCACATTCTCATTTGGACTCTCATAGCCACCATTATACATATTCGGACAATGATCGGGAACACCATAACCGCCATACGGTCTGGGATTCAGATATTCGCCACCAATGTTCCCATTCGGACTAACAAAGCCTCCATTAGATAAATTCGTGAATTGATTGAGAGCATCATAACCACCATATGGACCAGAATTTGGAGTGTGAATATTTGAAAAGTGATTGGGAACACCATATCCTCCATACGGACCATTCATACCCGTGAAGCCACTAGACTCAACATGGTTTGTACCGTGCCCTCACATGTTGGGTTGACCATTGCCGATTCCACCATTGGCAACATGGTTTGCACCATGCCCTCCCATGTTGCCAAAATAATTATACATCATTCCATTCCCAACATGGTTTTCACCATGCCCTCTCATGTTGGAAATGTAACCTCCATTTCCATAAGGACCTTGCATACAACTCCATAAAAATGTCAAATATAAAAGAAAGCTAGAAATACAAAGAAACTACAAGCAAATCAAAAACCTTAACCAAGCCGAGTCGCAACGACGCCATTTGGTTTTGTAGTTTTAATAAACTACAAGCAAATCAAAAACCTTAACCAAGCCGAGTCGCAACGATGCCATTTTGAAGAGAGTAGTATTAGTGGTGTAGTATAGGTAAGATTCGTGTGGCTTAATATTATTGTATTTCGATTGATTGTAGAGATCGATGTGTTTTTAGCTTGAGAAAATAAAAGGAAAGCAGAAAAAAATGGAAACTAGATGAAACTACAACTAACTATGAAATTAAATGCAAGTATTTCGTATGCCTCGTGCATATGCCCAATGGAAATTGCAAGCAATAATTGAAATAAGCAACAAAGAGTAAATTTTCACTTAGTACAAACATGAAAACCTAAGGTACAACTATGCATGCATGATCATCAAAATCTAAATAATGCAAATTAACAAAAATTGAAAGTACCAATAGAAAGAGCAATAAAGGTTGACATGAGTTAAAAATATTATGAGAAATAACTAGAAACAAAAAGTAGATCTAGGATTCAACATAAATCTATGCATGAAAATAAAAACCAAATTAAGCATATGAAATACTCAAAACAAAAACGATCAAGGACTCGATCTATGATCTTGGTGTGTCACTCACCTATATTCAATAGCCAATTCACAAGATCCAACAACAAATCTAAGAGCTAAGGCAAAATGCATAAATTGAAGAACAAGCATGAAATTGAAGAACAAGGAAGGAAATAAAGGAAAACTTACTTGAATTAAGGAAAGGAATTACAAACTTGAATGAAATAGCAATCCAAAATAAAATCCAAGTGATGACTTGAATTCTTCTTGAGCTTACAAACCCAAGAAAAAGCTTAAAATTAAATCTAAGAACTAGAGAGAGAAAATAGATCTAAAAACTAGAGAGAGAGAAATTTAATCCCAAACCCATGCAAGGGTTGGGTGGAGAGTTGATTCCTTACAAAATGAGATTTGGGTTCTATTTATACTAGGTTTAATTGGGTTTAAATGGGTCAAATTAACCTTAAAGGCTTCGATTTCTCGGATTTGACCCGAAATGGACTTGCTAGCCACTTGGCTCGACCTCAGGCTTAATTTGGCTCGAGGTGGATGTGCATTGGTCGAGCTTAGGAGTGCATGTCCGGGCGCTGGGCACGGGCATTGCACAGGCATGGGCGCTAATGGTTGGGAGCTGGGCGCTAGCCTTGGCGTGGAGCGTGGCATCTAGGTTGGCGTGAGATGTGGCGTCCGGGCGAGGTGCTTGGCGCACGGAGTGGCGGGAGATGTGGCGTGACTGTTGGCGCTGCCTGTCGCTGGGCGCTGGGCACGAGCGGATGCGCGCGGGCAGGCGCAGGCGTGGGGGCGCTGCCGGGCGAAAGCGTGTGGGATCTTGCGGGCGCGTGCGGGCGTTGCGCGCGCTGCGTACGCGAGGGCGTGCTTGTTGCGCGCGGGTGGATTTTGGCTCGGGTATTGGCATGCCTTGGCGTGCGTCAAGGCTTGGAGTGAGTTTTAGCTTGCCTTGGCAAGGCTTGTCTATCATTCCAAAATGTTTGGCCATTTAGGAGCTTGCTCTTGGCAACGATATTTGCACGGCTTGGCTTGAATTTTGGTCCTCAATGCCTTTACCTATGGAAATAGGAATTTTGATCATAAAACCCCAAGAATTACACCAAACCTAAAATTAATTGAACCCACTTTACCAAGTTAAGTATAAAATCAAAAAGAAACATGAAAAACACTCAAAACAAGAAAAAACACCTAATAACCCAAATAATCAACTCAAAAACTATTAAAAACAATATAAAATCCTAATTAAAAAATGATAAAAACACCACAATTACATGCTAAATAGATGTACCACATAGGCAAATTGCTTCATCCCCATTTGTTTGCACCATTCTTGGATCATCTGTCCATTAAATTGGGTTCAATTGTCTTAAATCAGCACTCGCGGAACGCCATACCTACAAAAAGTACTGTTAAAAATAAAATCAACGATATCTTGCTCGCCTATGCCTCGGCTTCGACCCACTTTGTAAAGTAATCTACCGCGGACACCAAATATTATTTGTTGTTGGGTGTTTTTGGGAAAGGACCTACAATATCAATCCCCCATTGTGCAAAGGGGCAAGGTGAGATCATAACTATCATATCCTCCGCGGGCACATGAATGACGGGTGCTTGCATCTGACATTTCCGACAGGTCATAACAAGCTCACCTGCTATACTCTTCATCCCAGGCCAAAAGAAGCCAGCTCGCAATGCTATTATGACCAGCGTTCTACTCTTGGCATGGTCACCACAATATCATTCATGTATTTCTCGCAACACTTCCAACTCTTCTTCCTTTTTCAAACATTTTAAGTAGGGGCCGAATCGCAACCTCTTATATAAATCAAGTTATTAAGCAAAAACACGCTATTGTCTTGGTTTCCTTAGTGGATAATGACACGTTTCATGAGACCATCTTATCCAAGGTTCCTCGAATCGGTGTTCGCCAATCTTCATTTGTGTCGATCTCCATAACTTATTTTCCTTTGTCCACACTAATATTACTTAACTCCATTAATGTGATTTTTCTCATGTCACATGTTCCCAATGTCCAGGCCATCTTGGCGAGCTGATCTGCCCGGATATTATCAGCTCAGAGTAAGTGCTAGCTTAAATTCTTCAACTGCATCACCTCCTCTTTTAGTTTTTTCAAGTACTCCTGCATGCGTTCTTCTCTTGCTTCAAAAGACCCATAAAAATGGTGAGCTACTAGCTTATAATCTGTATAATACTTAAGTCTCTATGCTCCTAGATCACTTGCCATTCTCATTCCTTGTAACAATGCTTCGTACTCCGCTTCGTTGTTGGAGGCTCTGAATCCCAGTTTAATCGCAAACTCTAAATTTCCTCCCTCCGGACTAGTCAAAATAATACCTAGTCTGGCTCCTGATACCATGGTTGACCCATAATAACCATGCTTTCCATTCCTCTTCCTGCTCGGTAGGGGGTACCATCTCCTGCAAAAAATCTTAACCTTGTGGCCCAGGAAATAAGGCCGAAGCTTCATCGCTGTACAAATTAGCGCAAATCCACCTTTCTCCAGCTCCGTATATTTTAGCTCAACCCCTCTTAACATCCTTCTAATATATTAAATAGTATTTTATACGCCTATGTCCTCCCTAATAAGCACTGAACTCACCGCGGCTTCTCCGACCGATATATACAAAATCAAGTCCTCACCCGGCATCGGTTTATTCAATAATGGTATTTATGTCAGGTATTATTTAAGTTTGTCAAAAGAGTCTACAGCCTCCTTTGTCCACTCAAATCTAGAACCTTTTCTAAGCATCCTGAAGAAGGCTACACCCTTTTCTGTCGACCTGGAGATAAAATGGAAAAGACCTGCAATTTGACCAGTTAGCACCTGTACGTCACATACCGTTCGTGGATGTGGCATCTCCATAAAAGCTCACACTTTCTCCAGGTTTACTTCGATACCTCATTATGTCACCATGTTACTTAGAAATTCCCAGATCGCACACCAAAAGCACACTTCTTTGGGTTGATCTTCATTCCATATTGCCTAAGTATTAGAAAGGCTTTGTGAAAATCTTCCACATATGAACCCTCTTTTTTGTTCTTTACTAGCATATCACCAACATAAACCTCCATAGTGGATCCCAGAAAGTCTTTAAACATCTTATCTACCAATCTCTAGTAGGTCGCTCCTGCATTCTTCAATCCAAATGGCATAGAGATAGAGCAGTAAGTGCCTGTAGAGGTGACAAAACTTACCTTAGGTTGGTCTTATTTCGTCAAGGGAATTTGGTGGTAACCTTGTGAAGCATCCATCATGCTTAATAGCTCACAACCAGAGGTCGAATCCACCAACTGATCAATATGCGGCAGGGGATAATGATCTTTTGGGCATGCCTTGTTTAAGTCGCGAAAATCTACACACATCCTCCACTTCTGTTTGGGTTTCGGTACCACCATGACATTGTATAAATATTCTGGAAATTGGATTACCCGGATGTGTCCTGCTTTTAACAATTTCTACACCTCCTCCTCGATTACCTTGTCAAGCTCTACCCCAAAATATCTCATTTTCTGTCGGACAGACCGTGCTTCTAGATCAACATTCAAGTGGGGTTGTGGGACCTCAGGGGATACTCCTGTTAGCTCTCCCTCTCTACAGGGAAAAATGTCTTGAAACTCTCTTAATAACATTATCAGCTCGTCTCTTATAGTTTTCGCCAGCTGGGTGCCTATCTTGGTGGTGCACACTGGGTGGCCTTCCTCTAGTGATATTTCTATGAGTACTTCGTGCGGCCGAACAGAATTCTCCTCTTCTTTCACTTTTGTAGAGTTGATTACTCCTTCTCATATATCTCCCGTTCTTTCTCGCTTGGTTTCACCCATGCCTTTCTTGATTGTCAACTAGTAGCACGATTTAGCGACCTGCTGTTCTGATATCACTTCACCTACTCTATCCCCAGCCGGGTACTTAATACTCATGTGGTAATTCGAGGTGATCGCCTAGAATGTGTTGAGGGCAGGTCATCCCAGTATTGTGTTGTAGGTGGACTTTCCTTTGAGGATTACAAACTCCACATCCTTCTTCACACTTAGTTCTCCTTTTCCCTAAACCACTGGGAGTATCAGTTCGCCTTCGGTGATGATTTGTGCACCATTAAAAGAATAAATCTAAATGTTCACTGATCATACCTCTATCTTCAATTCCATTTATTTTAGGCACTCTAGATATATAATGTCGACTGAACTTACATTATCTACAAACACCCTTCAACCTTCATATCCTGCTATTTCAGCATCAATTATTAATGAATTATTATATTATAATTGTAGGCCGTGGCGGTCACCAGAGCCGAATGATATTATTGTTCCCACCGTTGGTCTTTCTTGTGACCCTTGTTTCGTCCTTTTCGTGTTGCTCGTTTCTAACTCAAAACTTATGTTTCGAGGTACTATGCTTCTTCCTTTCATATTGTGTTTGTGAAAAGTCTCACGTCTTTTGATCAAGGACTCGATGTCCATTTTTCCCACAGACGGCGCCACTTGATGCGACCAAAAATATTGGTGCTTCAATAATAGGGGTTACTGACTTTATATACGTGATCAACGACTTGAATAACTTCGAATAACTATGCGGCGACCTAATTGATCTCCAAAGGACTTTAGGTGACCCGTAGAACCTGCAAAACAAAATCCAGCCAAGGCGGAGGATGGCCCCGACGTAGGACCTCTGATGTCTAAGTCAGATAGGGCTTAAAAATTGGCGAGAGCCTTTAAGTGAGAGAGATCTCAAAAACGTAAGGAGTAAAGAACCAACTTAGAGATAGAGAATGAGGCCTAAGTCCTCTTTATATAGACAAGAGAAGTATTCCCCATCTTGGGTTTCCCTCTCCTACCATAAATAACACAACCGACTCAAAATTAGGATTCCTCCCATATGTCAAATTCCCATAATTGATAGAACTCCGTGGGCCAATAATCATGTTCATAGGATTCCATCCTCTGGGACTTCATAGAATAGCATGCGTTATCCCATCAGAGGCCCATAATGAGGAAGCCCAACCTCAACGCTGAGCTACCACTCAGTGCCGAGTTGGTATAATAGTACTTACATAAAAGGAGGTCGCTACCTCACAGAAGAGCTCGCCACTCCTATGCAACAGGTCGCTACCCTTCAAAACAGCTCGCCCAGCCCTTAGAAGGAATAATCCTTCTAAGAAATGAGGTCGCTTACTGAGCTTACTTAATAAATCCTCATAAACACATGCATGTTGGCGACGTGGATATTTGATGTCGTATCAATAGTAATTTCATATGAAACATAGCAATTAATTAATTCAAATTGATAATTATTTAAAGTATATTCATCATCTAATCAAAAAGATAATTTTCAAAAAGACTATATGTATGATCTTTTATCATATAAATTTCTTGATTGTGAAAAAAAATGGAATGTTTTTTTCTTAGATATCCATTTTAGGGAAATAAGAATCAAGAAATTTCCTATACGTCTAAAGAGTACCTTTTGCATATGCTAAGAAACATCCCTATTAATTATACAATTACTATTTAAATAATAGTTTAGAAGGGTATATACCTAATGTATGGAAAAAATGGGCCGATAGAAAACATTTGATTCCAAAATTCTCAGTTTTATCTTAAACAAAGAGTCCATATTTAATCTAGATTTTGGGATAATGCACAAGTATAAAGGTTCACATGCATAGGTTTAAATAAATGTTGTGTTGACTTCATAATAAGGGGTAGACTAGGTACGGTGAATTCCTCAAAGTTAATTAAACACCCAACCTATTTACACTTTATTTGAGGCATATTGAGTTGTAAGACTACAAAAAATTGATTAAGATTTGCACTTCTGCAATGATGTTTATCTTTCCAATGCTGCAGATTGGCCTTTTTACTCTTTCTCAAACACAAATTGTAATAATATTTTCTCTCAAAATGCCCTCAAGTCCGTAAGTTTCTTCTATTTTAAATTATAAAACTATTTTCTTGGCCCTAACCATTTTCCCTCCAACCTGAATCTCTCCCTCTCCTTCTGTCTAATTTGGACAAGCAACAGCAGGGGACAGAACCTACAAGAGGAAGAAAACCAATCCCTTGCGTTTTCATTTCAATATAAGTGCAGAATAACGAGCATTATTGATACCATAGAGAAAGTGAAGAACATTACTAAAGAGGAGATGTACAAAGGTACATTGGAGACTGTTACAGTTACAGTATACAAGTATCGTGGGGTAATTTATGGAAGATATCATCAAGTCTTGCGACCCTCAATCTAGGACATTTAAGTTCCCAAGAAAAGGTCCTGAATATAAATTCGAATAATGTAAGTAGAATTTACGGTATCCCACAATGCAAGAAATGAATTGGGGAATATATATATTGGAGGAGGAGGACGTAGCACATGTTACCACCGGATTAGGTTTAAAAATATCCGCCAAGGGTTATGTGGACATTCAAAAAAATCAACGAAAGTTAACCAATTTTGATGGGGAAAGCACGTTTATGACAAGTTGTTCAGTAGTTGGTTATCGGACAACTTTGTGACCCTAGATCTACTTGATTGCTCAATATCATCCTTTATGCAAAAGCCATTGAGAGACTTAAAGATATTAACATGTTCAACTGTTTCTACCCGAGGTACATGAAGATGTGGACGTCGTGGTGAGAGGGGAATATTCATCTATGGTTCATAAGACTTTCCATAGATTAAAGTATACTTATTATTTATTTATTTATTTACCATGAAATAAACTAACATTTCAAAAATATTAATTAAGGCTATGTCTGCAAATGAGAAATTAAAGACATGGTAAATATGTTAGCTACACTATTTTTTGGACAAAAAAAAAAAAAAGAATATTGGACTATCTTTGTGTGAACAGAGGGAGAGCAATCGTATATAGTATTGATTATACATTATGCCTCGTAGGTGTGTTATCGAGAGTTTATGTATGGTAGGCACCCGATGTAGATACTCCTTGTTCCTGGTGGTATTACGAAAGAGTACAAGACATTATTAAGCATTGGCATAGTAGTGTTGACAGGGATTACAGCAAAAAACTCAGAGCCAAAATTGAAAAGCATTCTACACGTGGACAACATCACACGTCAAAGCTATAAAAATACATAAATGAACTAAGTGGGGTAAAAAAAAATAGCAGATTCACCTATGAAGTAACTAAGCAGAAAAGATCTGAGAGACGAGTGACTTTGTAGTTGAAGAGACAGCAAATATCAAATGTTGAAGACACTACTACGTCATCTGAGTTTTATATGCAGCATTTCAACGTGCGTGACTTGGCACCAGTTATTAGTGATGGGAACCTCAGTCATTGCCTATTGATCCCTAGCCTTCATTATGGAAATAGCGTGAAATTCATATTTATTATTGGTTGTTTGTCTATTATCCTATATTATTTTTCTCTGAGCAGGGCACTACTATGCATCTTAGTTTTGAATAGTTTTGGATCCATTCTTATCGTCATTTTTATGATGTTGTTTCTACTTGTCACAGATGGTTCAATTGGTGAGAAAGAGAATGTTGAGTCTGGACTGGAGTACTTGATAAAGGACGACAACGCTGAGATCTTCAAAGAGGTCAATGAGAAAAAATAGTCAAATGTTATGATCCCAAGGTTTTGGATGTTGTGACCAATGACGGTAGGCGAATGCAAAGTTTTTATTTTTTCTTTATTTTCTCATCATTTTGGTTGAATGATTGGTTTTATTTATTTTATTATTTTTATGTATGAAGTGTAGAACAATGCATTATATTTGCTTATAGTTGTTGATTTCTAATTCCCTTATCTTATATGTTATCTACTTGTTGCAGAATGAGAAAGAAAAGGATGAAATAACAGCTGAAACTAGTCCATTTCCAGTGGTAGATATTGTCCTTATTATGGTCGTAGAGAGCCCAGCAGAGATGGAAGTCGACAATGATGAAGGTCATGATAATGATGTTTGGAATGTGGATTTAACAGATGATCATAACGTTTTACTCAATTTCGCTTTCATTTCTAGAGAGTTTGAGAGGTATATAGCGTGAATTGATTTTTCTTTCATTCCTATGCATACCAAGATTTTTATAAATAGAGACATTCTTTATGTTTTCTTCCAAATAATGATAATTGATTTGTGAACTGTGATTCATGATTTTCTTTTATGAAGCCCAAGTCTTCGTCCCCCATCATGTTCATAATATACTGGGATATTAAAATAATATTTCATCTTCCCATGTTTGTAGTGAATATTGTATGACGATAGTTGTCAATGGCTAACAAGGCTAGAACTTAATGGTTTCAAGCTTGGGGAATATTTCTACGACTCTATCGTTGAAACCAGGGTGCACCTTCTCAACCATAAAGCTATTGAAACTACAATAATGAGTAGGTTTTTCTTTTCGAAATCAATTTGGGTACATGTATATTTACTGGGATTTTTGCATATGTACTTATAGTATTATTTCATGTACCCCACGCATAAATGGGTTGGAAGTAGGGCTGAGTAGGGGATGTCGCTAGCTAGTGAATATGGAATATATACCGATGTGTCCAGTGAAGTGGACAACATCCCATACTTGGTAGCATTGGATACACCATTTTCACATTGCAACTATGTGAGATTAGATTACATGACTGGTTGTCTAAAATTTGTATACCAACTATTCTGCATTTGAAGCAATTGGATATGAGTTCTTTTTGCCTACAATCAGAAGAAATCATTTCTTCTTGTTCGTAGTTAATATTTGTTGAGTCACGTATTTTCAAAATACATGATTTAATAATGAAATGATTTGTTTTGTCTTATTTGATATTTTGATTTTCTTGCCAAGATTTAATTATTTAGAAAAGATTTGGTATTTATCATGTATATTATTTAGTCTTAGATGAGGTTGTAACTCTATTTCTATTACATAGAACTCTTATATTGTAGTTTGTTTTTAGTACTCTAAGAATATCTTGTTTCCTTTATATTATATATCTACAATATTATATATATATATATATATATATATATATATATATATATATATATATATATATTCTTCCTGTATAGATATATTTTGAATTTAAGGTTATTAAATATTATTAGGACTCTATATATTTGATCTTATTTCTTAACTAATGATATTTACTTGCTTTATTTTGTATATATATTTTTCCTTAACTTTTAGGTCTTATACAAGCAAGTTGTGACCATATAAAGTTGAGGGATTGCTCACAAATGATTCACAAGGTGTGCCTACTTATTTTGTAGGTTTTATACTCTTTATAGCACATGTTTTATTTGAACTAAATTTGTGAATCGAGGTCTTTACTTCTTTCAAGTGGCATCAAAGCTGGCACTTGACTTCACTAAGTGTCAATCCTCTATTTCAAACTTATGGATTCAATGTCAGGTGGTATGGTAGATGGATCTAACTATGGAACATGGAAAGTCAAGATTCGTGTCTACATCAAATCAATTGATGAACGGGCATTCTCTATGGTCCTTAAAAATGGGATATCTCCACAAATCATTGATTTGGATGGTAATCTTAGTGTACTAGATAAGATGCTTTGGGATGCAAATGATTGTCTTGGTAATAATCGGAACTCGAAGGCCCTCCATAATATTTCTTGCTCTTTAAACTCAAACATGTTTCGAATTGTGTCCAAAACTCGAGTCTGCAAAAGATGTTTGGGATGCGCTTTCAACTCCATTGCGAGGGTCTAATTGTCAAAACTAATTTCTAAAGGATGTTATCCCTCATAACTCCGAAACTTTAAAAACTCAAGGAATTCTGAACTCCCTGCTAAAATTTCTAAATTATAAAACCATTGATTACTTGATCCCTCTATAAAACTCAATAACATTGACTAGATAATAAGGAAAGTATTTTGAAGAATGATACTTGTTAACACAAAAGCCAATCCCATAGCTCACAATATTTCAATTTCCCCGTCGTTCTCAATCTCACGACGATACTAGTGCTTCGTCGCGAGTATGTCGGGTAATACGGTGTGTGACACCAATACGCCGGAGACGCATCGTGCCGTGTGCAGCCGCCGGACGCCGCTGTTGTGACCGCACCGTGCCAAGCCGGTGCGCCTGCCGCTGCTGCCACTGCCGAGAGAAACAGGCCGCTCCCGACAATGTCGCTGCCGTGCCATCTTACCGCAGTCAAGTCCCCTACCGCTGTTCCATTCCGAACCCCGCGCCGGAGTTCGCCAGCCGCCTCGTTGCTCCGCGACCTACTGCTGCCCTGCGCCGGAGTTCGCCAGCCGCCTCGTTGCTCTGCGACCTGCTGCCGCCCCGCGCCAGAGTTCGCCAGCCGCCTCGCTGCTCCGCGACCTGCTGCTGCCCCGCGCCGGAGTTCGCCAGCCGCCTCGCTGCTCCGCGACCTGCCCCGCGCCGAAGTTCGCCAGCCGCCTCGCTGCG
>BMAC01000378.1:66233-76327 GCA_014905375.1 Phtheirospermum japonicum
TCCCGAAAACCCAGGATGATTGGCGCATGTGCATCGACTTTAGAGACCTTAACCGGGCCTGCCCAAAAGACCATTATCCATTGCCAAGGATAGACCAGTTGGTTGATTCTACTTCAGGCTGCGAACTCCTAAGTATGATGGACACCTCGCAGGGCTACCACCAGATCCGTTTGGCCAAGGACGACCAAAAGCGGGTTAGTTTTATAACCCCAAAAGGGACATATTGTTATGTGGTCATGCCGTTCGGGCTTAAGAACGCAGGAGCCACATACCATAGATTGGTGGATAAAATGTTCAAAAACCAGCTGGGAAGGAATATGGAGGTCTACGTCGATGACATGTTAGTAAAGAGTGTGAAGGCGAGCTCGCATGTGGACGACCTGAGGGAGACCTTCGATATCCTGAGAAGATACAGAATGAAGCTCAACCCCAAAAAATGCATGTTCGGAGTACGGGCTGGAAAATTCCTGGGCTATATGGTGACATAGAAGGGTATCGAAGCTAATCCTGAAAAGGTTAGGGCGATTATGGATATGCAGCCTCCCAAAAATGTTAAAGAAATGCAATGCCTGGCTGGACGAATAGCGGCCTTGAGCAGGTTTGTCTCGCGCTCGGCTGAGAAGAGCCTTCCATTTTTTCAAGCTTTGCGGAAAAGAGCACGATTCTAGTGGGATGATAAATGCCAAGAGGCATTTCAAAAGATGAAGGAATATCTGGCCAGTATGTCCTTGCTTACAAAACCGGTTCAAGGGGAGCCTCTAATCTTATACTTGTCCTTGGGAAAGCAGGCGGTTAGCACGGTCTTGATCAGGGAAGAAGGTAAGATACAGAAACCGATCTACTACTGGAGAAAGGTCTTGCATGAGGCAGAGTTGAGATATGTAGAATTGGAACGTTCCATGCTCGCTCTTGTGGGAACTGCCCGTAAGCTACGCCTTTACTTCCTTTGACACAGTGTCATTGTTAGAACTAACCTACCCTTGAAAGCAATTATGGATAAGCCAGAGGCTTCAGGACACCTATTGAGGTGGATAATTGAACTTAGTGAGTTTGATATTAATTTTGAGGCACAGACAGCAATCAAAGCTCAGGCATTGGCTGACTTTATGCAAGAGATGGCCTGCCCTCCTGAAGAGGCGAAAGAATGGACAATCTTCACGGATGGCTCTGTAGGAAACCAGGGCTGTGGGGCAGGAATAGTCCTAATAGACCCGGCGGGTGTATCCACCGAGTATGCCATACGCTTGAACTATGCGCTGTACAACAACACAGCTGAGTATGAGGCCCTAGCTGACTATCTGGCGAAAGTAGCTAGCTCAGCTACGGATTGCCAGGAAAGGGTGATCACCTTACTAAGAGAAGATACAGAGTTTGGGACAGAGCAGGTGTGCTCGGTAACTGAGAGAGATGACTGGCGTTCCCCCATAAAAGCGTATCTAGAAAAGGGAGTACTTCCAGAAGACAAGAGAGAATTGGTGAAGGTAAAAACCAGGGCTGCCCGATTTTGCTTGATTAAGGGAGAGCTTTTTCGGAGAGGGTTTGGGCAGCCCCTCTTACGATGCCTAAGCAAAGAAGAAGGAACTCATGTTCTCAGGGAAGTCCACGAGGGATGTTGTGGAAACCATATGGGTGCAAGAGCCCTCTCTAGCAAGATCTTGCGTGCAGGATATTTCTGGCCACAACTGAGAAAAGAGGCGGAGGATTTTGTGCGTACTTGCGAAAAGTTTCAGAAAAATTCATCCTTGATATACAAGCCCGCGGAAGAGCTCATGACCATGAGCTTTCCCTGTCCTTTTGCCAAATGGGGAATCGACTTGGTTGGTCCTTTCCCCATGGCACCTGCCCAAAAGAGGTTCGTAATAGTGGACATTGATTATTTTAGTAAATGGGTGGAGGCCGAGGCTTTGGCAAAAATCACAGAAGATGTAGTGATGAAGTTTTTATGGAAAAACACTGTGTGCAGATTTGGCATTCCTCGAATCCTGATCTCAGATAATGGCACCCAGTTCATGGGTGCCAGAATCAAAGCCTGGTGTGTGAAAATGAAAATTGATCAGCATTTCACGTCTGTCTACCATCCTCAGGCCAACGGTCAAGTTGAAGTAACCAACCACATACTAGTACAGGGGATCAAGACACGTCTGGAGAAGGCCGGAGGTAGATGGGTCGACGAGCTCAGTTCAACCCTATGGGCGTACAAAACTAATCCTAAGGAGAGCACAGGGGAAACACCATTTAGCCTAGTTTATGGTATGGATGTTGTGGTCCCCGCCGATATTAGTATGGAAACTCATCGAGTCCAGAACTTTGTTGAGGAACAAAATGAGCTGTTAATTAAGGATGCTCTGGACTTGGTGGAGGAGAAAAGGGACAGAGCTGCTGTTAGAATGGCGCACATCAAGGAAAGAATAAAAGCAATGTACGATAAGTCCGTGATCAAGAGGCGTTTCCAGGTTGGAGATCTGGATTTAAGAAGAGCTGATTTGAGACAAGAAAAAGGAAAGATGGATACCTCGTGGCAGGGACCACTTTGAGTCACCCAAGTCTTAGCGGGTGGCGCTTATAAGTTGGAAGAGATGGATGGAGCTGAAATTCCTCGTGCATGGAACATTGCAAACTTACGAAAATTTTATGTATAAATGTAAACTTATAAATGTTTTATTAAATGATAATGTAGGTCTATTCCCGTTTTGCCACAATTTCAAAGCATCTTCATTAAGCCAGGATTGGCTAAGGGCGGATGCTCCGATTTCCTGACCTGATTGTCAGTTTAAGTCAGGATTGGCTAAGGGCGGATGCCCCAATTTCCCGACATGATTGTCAGTTTAATCCAGGATTGGCTAGGGGGGATGCCCCAATTTCCCGACCTTATTGTCAGTTTAAGCCAAGATTGGTTAAGGGCGGATGCCCCAATTTCCTGACCTGATTGTCAGTTTAAGCCAGGATTGGCTAAGGGCGGATGCCCCRWYTTCCTGACCTGAKTRTCAGTWTAAGCCAGGATTGGCTAAGGGCGGATGCCCCGATTTCCTGACATGATTGTCAGTTTAAGCCAGGATTGTCTAAGGGTGGATGCCCCGATTTTCTAACCTTATTGTCGGTTTAAGCCAGGATTGGCTAAGGGCGGATGCCCTAATTTCCTGACCTGATTGTCAGTTTAACCCAGGATTGGCTAAAAGCAGAAACCCCAATTTCCTGACCTGATTGTCAGTTTAAGACAGGATTGGCTAAGTGCGGATACCCCAATTTCCTGACCTTATTGTCAGTTTAAGCCAGGATTGGCTAAGGGCGGAAGCCCCAATTTCCTGACCTGATTTTCAGTTTAAGCAAGGATTGGCTAAAAGCGGAAACCCCAATTTCCTGACCTGGTGGCCAAAAACATCAGGGTGGACTTAGGGTGGTTGCCCATGAAATATTCTTACTTGTTTAAACAGGTTATGCCAGGCTGCCTAAGTATGCAGACCTGCATTATTGCCTGACTTGATCAACGTCCTGAAGCCCAGGAAATGCTTGCTTTGGTTGATCAGCCCCAAGCAAGACCTGACCAAAGGCGGAGGCCTTGGAGGGTAATTCTAATAAACTTGGATTGGCTAGCGCTTGGAGAAACACAATTCGCATGTTTGAACAGAAATGAATCGATTTAAATTTTTAAGCCCTTATATTTATCATGATATTCTGGCGGATGAAAAATTTCATACGAATAGACAAGACACCAGGATTGGTTGCCATTGAAAAACCTTACTTTTCATGACTAGATGAGCAGAAATTCAAACTAATATATGTCAAAAAGATATTTCATTCATTATGTTATGGGAAAAACAAAAAATAGACTACGTACACCTTCTACGAAGGTTGGCAGTTTTGATTATAGAATGCAGAAAACAAAGAGACGAAAATAAGTATTCATCCATGAGGAGCCCTTCGATCCGAGGCCAGAGCTCGGCGAACACGCCAAAGCTCACGTTCCATCTCGTGAAAATGTTGACGATACTTGTCAGCCCGCTCGGACAAATCATGGGCCTCACCGGCGGTGATAGTTAAACGATTCACCGACTCTATCAAGTCAGCTTTCTCCTCCTGCAATTGGCGATTCACTTGACGCAGCTCGGCCCATTCCCATTTGTAATGGCATTTCTTCTCTCTTTTCCTCTCCAGAAGGCGGTAGAGGTAACCAATCTTTTCTTTGAGCATGGTTAGTCGGTCGGAAAGCTTGAGATTTTCAACGACCAGAGATATGTTCTTTCTCTTCACGATATCAATCTCTTCAAGAAGGGGAGACGAAGCAATTTTAGATAATTGAAGAAAAATGATTCATATCTACTCATATATAAAGGAAGCCAAGCACGTGCCAGAGAATCAATAGTACTAGGGTTTCCGGAAAATAAGGAAACCCTAGAATATCAAGAGTTACTACAAGATAAAAGTTCATTATATAAATAAGAAGATGAGTTCAGTACAAGTTCATAAAGGGAACAGATCAGCCACACAGGCAAAACTACAGATCTGTCATCAGAATAAGCAAATACAATTACAAAAGCCAAGTCACCAGACATCCTGAACTAAGCCCCATAGTCTGCCGTTGTCAGCTCTTCCGGATCCTCAGCTCGGAAAACATCCCCAAAGTCCCTCTCGAACTGAGTATCACCTTAAAACTCTCCCAGATTGGCAAAAGTTGGAGAATTTGCAGCCGTTGCCACAACTATGGCCAACGACTGATCTGGGGGGGGGGGAAGAGCTCGAGGAAGAAGAGCAAAAAACTTGGCGCACGTGATCAGCAAATACCTTAGCATCCATCTGGTGTAGGCGATCATCCTCGGCGACGTGACAGAAGCTCGTTGGCTTGGGAGGGGTTTCAAGAGGAACAGAACGGTCGAAGGGAATGGAAGGATTTTCGCTTAACCACTTGGCCTTAGCATCCATACCCAAATGGTAGTACACCTCAGCCTCAGGGACCAGGATGTCGTGCAGCTCGACCGATCCCAGGAAGGCTCGACGGGTGGTCTCTCAAGTCAGCTGGATCAGGTGCAACCCTTCCTCAGAGTTGAGAAATTTAATCCGGCCTTCTGCCTACCTCTCAGTACGACCTCTGCTTTCTCCGTCCACCTCTCCTTGACCCGAGCTCGCTGAACCTTATCTTTGAGCTCTTGCTTCCGGAGAACGGCCAGAGCACGCTGTTTACCCTCAGACTCCTCGGCTTCACGAAGCTCCAGTCGTGCTGACTCTAGCTCTGCCTTCAACAGCTCTACATCCGCTTCACGAAGCTCCAGTCGCGCTGACTCCATCTCTGCCTTCAACAGCTCTATCTCCGTTTCAGAGGCTTGCAACTTGACCTGGGTACCCTGGAGTCTAGAGGATAATTCTTGCCTCTGCTCTTTTAGGGTTTCATTTTCCTTCTTTAGATCGGCCTGCAATAGGGAGCCCCGGGCCCGAGCCAGCAAAGATACCCTTCCCACCGCGGCCTGAAAGGAGGAAAGGATAAGTAAGGAACTTGAAGAGACTAAGAAAATAACAAGTAAAGAAATTCTTACCTGTGCCTCCACTTTACAGTAGAATTCAAGCAGCTCCGGGTCTGACATCTTATCCACGACGCGGCGGTCGGCCGTGGGAGCTAGCCCCATCATGAACTGTCTCGCTACCTCCCCAGGGCAGTTCAAAATGGATCGATTGAAAAGAGCTTGATTAGGATAAGGGGGGACTTGCGGGACTGCCTCAGGGATGGCCCGAGTTTCAGACCACCTCCGTTTCTGAGCTTGTAACTGAGGCTCATCCTTGGAGTCCACCAGAATCAGGTCTGCAGAGACCTGAGCCGCGGGCTCGGGTCCAGCACTCCTTACCAGCTCTGGATTCTTCCTCACCGTTCCTGGGGGCACCACTTCAGGCTGAGAAGCCCTGGTTTGTATCTGGGGCTGACCGCTGGAAGGTGCTAAAGGAGCAATCGCTTCTAGAGGAGGAGAAGTAGAAGCTCTGGCAATTTCACTTAGGGGGCTCCTTTGGCCTCCCCCGTGGCTTTTTTCTTCGTGGCGGCCATGCGTGCTTGCATCATTTTTACTGAAATAGAAAATGAGATTATAAATAATAAATAGCCGTAATTAGAAAGGATAAATAGGCAGTTCAGGAGTATACCAATGTGGGAGGGCAGAGGCCCGTTCTCCTGTTGTGTGTTAAAAAAGTTTAAAAGGTCAGGTTTGAGGATTGTGGTTAGGTTGAAAGGTTTCTCGTTAAGGGTAGCAATTTTCTTGGCCAGATGTGGTGTCCTGTCACCACGGGATAAATGTACTCGTGGGGGTAGGATACTGATAGGAGCAGTGGAGAAGCCCCAATCTCTAGAGCATTGGACAAAAAAGAACTTCTTCTTCTAGGCCTTGTGGGAAGAGGGAAGGCCAGTCAAGAAGTGAACGTCTAATCTGGCCGAAAGATAGAAGAAGCCTGAAGAATTCTCGGCCAAAAATAGGGAGTAGAAAGTTGAGCCGTGGGAGTAATCCAAGAATATTTAGCCGCTAGGTGGAAGCCGGCCATAACCCAGAAAGCATTGGGCAAAAACTGGTACACTGGAATTTGGTACATCCTGGAAACGGCTAAGATAAAAGGATGCACAGGTAGACTCAGGCCAGCGTGGAATTGATCCACAAAAAAGGTCAGGTGACGGGGGGGAGGCGATGAAGCCCTCTCATCCGGCGCCGGACTGGTGAAAATAAAGTTGTCGGAGATATTGAAGGTGGCGCGTATATTCCTGAGGTTTTGGGTGCTCACTATGGAAGTTATATTGTCATGAGGGAGACAGGGAGGGGCTAGCGGAGGCTCCTCCAGAAGAGTCACCGAAGGCGACTTTGAAAACGATATGTTTACAGTGGAGGTAGAATTCGCCGGAACCGCCGATGAATCCTCCGCAGTAGAACCGGAGCGAGAAGAAGAGGCTGACACAATTAAAGGCTGTATAAGGAAATAAAAAAAGTACCTGGTCTACAAAGTGATCGGAGAAGCTGTACGAGGAAAACCTGAGTCGAAGAATTCACCGGAATGTTAGAGAGAAAAGAGGGAAACTCAAGGAATTTTGTGAAAGTAAAACTTGAAAAGTGGGAGAGAGAAGGTGGCTTGGGGGAATAAGAGGCAAGTGGATAAATTCAAAAAACAAGAATTGAGAAAAGCGGGATTTGATGGGATCCCCGCATTTAATGCAAACAGAGGAACAGTACCCGAGATGATGAGCTGGAGCATCAATCGTCCTAGGGTAGGTCATGCACCGCTGACTTGTTAGTACTTGGATAGGTGTGAGGAAATGGCAAACGTCTGGGAATATGGACCGACACCACTAATGCTAATGATTAGGCCTGATCGCCAGGCGGGTTTCTTGGGATTCCCACTGGTACGCGGAACAATAAAGGATGGGACCACGTTTGCCCTTGGAAAGCTCTGGAAATTTTACAGTTATACCCCAACTATTTCGGGGGGAGGAGTTGATGTGGCGTAATTAATCAGACCTTGATTGGGGTAGACCTGATTCAGCGTTACCGAGAGAAAAAACTGGGGAGCATAGCCAGAGCTGGATTGTGGTAATTGGTATCTTTCTAGCTAGTTCACTCCTGGAGAAAGGTCTGAAATTTACTTCTTGAAGAGGTCAGGATAAGCTTGATTCGAGCTGAGTCCCTTATGGAACAATCGCCAGAAGACCAGTCTAAGACAGGGCTGGTCTACAGACCTCTCCCGAAAGGACAAATGGGATACCCTCAGAGAACAGGGCTAAACTAGGGCAGACTTCCTGGACTAGGAGATAAATGTAAGGGAAAAGCAGGACTAAGGAAGACCTGATTCCTTAAACACCTAGGAGGAGACAAGTGGGCCCACTTGTCGAAATTGGTTACACAAACGGCCCCTGATTCACGCCCTGTGCTCCTGAGATCCCGGTTGGGGTCCCCACTGGCAAAACTATAAATATCTCAGCCCCAAGGCTGAGAAAGGTATGTCATTCTTTTGTGTATTCCTTCTTTATTTCCTAGAAAACACCTCATACGCTTTCTGACTTAAGCATCGGAGAGATTTTCACCGGAAAACCACCGGTGGTCCTTTCTAACGTGTGTTTGTGTGCAGGTCGGGAAGGCACATCAGTTTTCAAGCAGTATCATATTTTTGGGTGAAACAGTGTACTTAAAAAAGGACACTATTTCAACTCCTTATGAGATACTTTAAGGGGAGAAGCCTAACCTAAAGTATTTTTATTTGTTTGGTTGCATATGGTATGTCTTAAATGTTAGAGATACTCTTTCTAAATTTGACTCCAAAAGCGACATGCGTTTGCTAATGAGATATTCTTCAAATAGTCATACATACTGAGTGTTTAATCTATGGACAATGACTATTATGGAAACTGTGTATGTTGTTTCAGATTTGAACAAGAAGACTAAGGAAGATGACACTTAGGATCTAATAAAAATACCCTCCTCTTCCTTGAGTGACCCAAAGTCTATTCTTGATATTTATGATTCTACGGATACAGTAGATGTCACCCTCAATATAACCACATATGCGAATACCGATGCGACTTCATCTGCTCTGACATCTGTGATGGCATCAGAACAAGCTGAAGCTGAAACATATTCTAAGAATGAAGTTGACCACATTAAAATAATCATCTAGACTCAACTAGAACTTAAGACATCCCTAGTAGAATTCATAAAAATCACCTTATCTCTCAAATCATTGGGAGCGTCTAGAAAGTACCTTCATACAGTGTCCCACGGTAAGGACAAATTGTTTTGTGTCTGATCGAAGAATTCTTAACACTCTAAGAAATCTTCTCCGCAATAGTACGGAGTCGATTGTCGAGCGGCAAGTTTTCCCGAGTCGTGTCTCTCGAGGATAGATATAATCAGCGTTCGGTGTTCTAGTTATTCTCCTATTAAGCTAAATTACACTAATCTACTCCTAAGAAAGCAATAGTAATTGATTTGGGTTTGAGTTTTGAATTTAAAAGAACACTTTAATGAGAATAATGAAAATGAGGGTTTAGGGTGTTCGATTTGTCTCCACGATTAATCGGTTTTTGCCGAGCACTTAATCCACAATTCGGGGTTGTCAATCCCGAATGTCGATCAAGTATTGAGGTCGTCAATCCCAATTCTCGACAAGCTCCGATTAATGGTTCTAAACGAACCTAAACCCTAACCCGTAATTACTAAACTAATTGCATCAAATAAATCTCACAATTAAAAGAGAATTCATGGAGGGAAAATTCAAGCATTTGAAATTGAGAAAAGTCAAAGGCTTTTAAATTGAACAAGACAAATTACCAAATAAGAAAAACTCATACATCTTTCAAGAGCTAAAAGTTTTTCTAACTAAAAGAGGTAAAAAGCTTGAAAAGAGCATTAATGGAGTTTTTGCAAGAACATGAACAAACTAAAATCTAGAAATGAGAAATTGAAGAACAATGCCAAGAACAACAACACAAACTAAATCTAAAAACCAACTAAACATCAATAACAACAATCAACAATAACAACACAAGAAGATAAGAGGAAGGAAACTACCAATTGCATTGAACTCAAAAGCTTCAAATCTTCAAACTACAAGCACCACAAATGAGGGAGGTGTCACTCACTCCCAACACTTTCTTAAAAACAAATACCTAACAACTAATTAGCTATGCTAAACTAGAATAACTACTAAGTTAAATAAAACTACATTAAACTAGGGATTTATGAACTAGGGGTTTACAAAAGCAAAAGTGAAGGCTTGGAGGAAATGGAGCAAGCCCCAAATTCCACCAAGGAAGGTTTTTTTTTTTTTTTTGTGAATAATGGGTGGGAATCATATATGGGTAGATAAGGGGCAAAATGGTCTTTTTTTCCGCCAAAATCACACATCCTTGTTCAAACGCTCCAAACTTTCTGCCGAGCATTCGATCGACTGACAAGAACACGGAATCAGCAATTGATGTCTTCATATGAAATCTAGACCTTTCTCTTGGCTTTCATTTGGAGTTTTATTTGTGTCATCTGGAAATTTTCTCCGAGAGTTATGGGCTCCGCACCAAAACCTTCCACAAGCGAGGCCACGGCGAACCGTCTCCACTTTAAGCTACTTTTTACCATTATTAAACT
>BMAC01000378.1:76352-96895 GCA_014905375.1 Phtheirospermum japonicum
AGTTTAATAATGGTAAAAAGTAGCTTAAAGTGGAGACGGTTCGCCGTGGCCTCGCTTGTGGAAGGTTTTGGTGCGGAGCCCATAACTCTCGGAGAAAATTTCCAGATGACACAAATAAAACTCCAAATGAAAGCCAAGAGAAAGGTCTAGATTTCATATGAAGACATCAATTGCTGATTCCGTGTTCTTGTCAGTCGATCGAATGCTCGGCAGAAAGTTTGGAGCGTTTGAACAAGGATGTGTGATTTTGGCGGAAAAAAAGACCATTTTGCCCCTTATCTACCCATATATGATTCCCACCCATTATTCACAAAAAAAAAAAAAAAACCTTCCTTGGTGGAATTTGGGGCTTGCTCCATTTCCTCCAAGCCTTCACTTTTGCTTTTGTAAACCCCTAGTTCATAAATCCCTAGTTTAATGTAGTTTTATTTAACTTAGTAGTTATTCTAGTTTAGCATAGCTAATTAGTTGTTAGGTATTTGTTTTTAAGAAAGTGTTGGGAGTGAGTGACACCTCCCTCATTTGTGGTGCTTGTAGTTTGAAGATTTGAAGCTTTTGAGTTCAATGCAATTGGTAGTTTCCTTCCTCTTATCTTCTTGTGTTGTTATTGTTGATTGTTGTTATTGATGTTTAGTTGGTTTTTAGATTTAGTTTGTGTTGTTGTTCTTGGCATTGTTCTTCAATTTCTCATTTCTAGATTTTAGTTTGTTCATGTTCTTGCAAAAACTCCATTAATGCTCTTTTCAAGCTTTTTACCTCTTTTAGTTAGAAAAACTTTTAGCTCTTGAAAGATGTATGAGTTTTTCTTATTTGGTAATTTGTCTTGTTCAATTTAAAAGCCTTTGACTTTTCTCAATTTCAAATGCTTGAATTTTCCCTCCATGAATTCTCTTTTAATTGTGAGATTTATTTGATGCAATTAGACATCCACCGAGCGAATCCGTGAGGTGACGATGAATATGGCCACATTTCTCGTCATTTCCGGTCGATCCTCGCACCAAAGATATCTCGTGGATTGTAAATGAGTTTCTCGGGTTCGAATCATCTCCGAACTCGTCGTGGGCCCACTTTGACCAAATTTGACCTTAAAAACAAAAATTAAGAAAATATAAGAAAAACTACTAAAAACAAAGAAAACACTATAAAACCTAAAACTAACAAAATAGGCCAAAACGAATCCTAATACCCATAAATGCAAGCAAACCACATGCAAACGCAACACAAAAAGGTAACAAAAATGCGTACAAAAAAGTACAAATCAACCACCCCCCACACTTAGAATGATTGCTTGTCCTTAAGCAATACTAATCTAGAATTACGAAACTACCCCGAATGATCCTAAACTAATGCATAAACCTAATTCGAGACTTTGTATGCTACAATGCTTGTTAACTTGGCTAAAAGGATGACAATGATGTGTTGACAAAGAAGGTTTCGATCGACTCCCGAAACCTAAAAGTACTAGGTAACCCTCCAAGTCGGTCCCCTCGATCTTGCCCCGGCTAAGGTCTATCCACGGTCGAACCGTTAATCGGCTCCCTACTAGCCTCAATCGTCTACAACTCTCTTTAATAAACAAAATCTAAAAAGAAGGAGACAGATAAAATGTGCAAGAGTTGCACGTTTTATTACTTAATAACTACAAGGATTTATAACTTATCCTTGTTTATTGATCATCATTTTTTTCTCTTTTTCTTCTTTTCTTTCTTTTTTTTTCTTTCTTCTCTTTTTTTTATTTTTTCTGGTACTCAAGGAAATAAGGTACTTAAATACAAGATATATACAAAGAAAAATAAACGGCTCCGACCACTCATTGCTACTAGAAACTTACAATGTTTTCGATCGAACACATGGAGCAATTGACGACTCCAAAATACAAAACAAAATCCTATATAGAGTGTTCGACGATGAGGCTAGTTGAGGCACTAGTTCTATATGAGCTCAAGGATAGCACGAAGCTAAAGCCGACCCAACGAGTCAAATTACCTAAGTACATTAAATCCGATCGAAAATCTAAACTACCTAACCAAATCATCAAAACCGCGTCACTTCGCCAAGGATCCAAGCAAAAATAAAACACACGCTACTCAAATTAACACAAGCAAGTATGCATCAACTTAAAAAAAATCCTAAGACGAACCCTAACCACCACCCCACACTTAAAACATAGCAATGTCCTCATTGTATATTAAGCTAGAAAAATGCGGTAAAAAGTGTAAGGGAAAAGGAAACGCCCCTATCTCCGAGCTTGTGGTGACGTGGTCGTGCATAAGTCCTCTCCGTAAGTTGAGGCAAGCAACCTTTTTTTTTTTTTACAAATTGGTTTGCCTCCCAATAAGCGCTAATTTAACGTTTATAGCTCGACGGTTTATACAAATAACGCTATCCGGGATCCAAGAAGAGGTGGCGATCGTGCCACACCTTGGTGTTCTCGAGTAGACACACCGGGTGATAAAGATCACCAAGGCGGGCAAGTCGAGCAAGCCGGTAGGTCAAAGCAACAAAAGAGCGATTTGCTTCGGGGGTCGGAAGAGGGAGTAGTCGACCACCCAAACGTGATCAACTCGAAATGGGTCGACGTACTCCTTCATCTCCTTGGCCGTAATCTCATCTCTCTCGACTTTAGAAGTAGTCGTAGTCGGGCACGAGAGAGTAGGATCCAACACATCTCTCACTACCTCTTCCACCTCCACTTGGTCAAGTAGCAACAAAGCATCGTGTGGCGGCAAAAGAGGCTTGATTAACTCCACATCCTTCAAAACCGGCACAACTTCCTCATCCTCGCCAAAAGCAAGTAGGCTCGACATTCCAAGTGCCGTTGGAGACCCCAAAAGTGGCTCCCCCTCAATTTCCACTACAACGTCTTTAATAAGCATGAGAGGGGTAACGCCAACCTCCGACCCTTTCTCCTCACCTTCTAACTCCACCTCCTTGCACCCCTCTTTCACAAGACCGTCAAAAGTTGCATTGCCAACAACAACGGTGGAATCCACCACATCGAAGATGAGCATCTCGTCAAGACACGATCTTTTAAGCTCGTCCACTTCGTTGGCAATTTTCTCTACTTGTGTCTCCATGCGAGCAAGGCATTCATTCAATTGTCGAATCACCTCCACGAGCTCAGATGAGAGAGGCTCAAAGTCCGGGAGTTGGGGCATAGATGAGTCTTGAAAAAGTGAGGTGTAAGGGTCGTTGTTCGGAGTATACGAACTCGAGGTGGGTAGGTCATAAAAGTCGTAGCTCCAAGAATATGAATCATGAATTTGGGGAGCATACGAGTCAAAGCTCGGGTAAGAAGAAGGTGGGGCGAGTTGAGCATATGGATCGTCAAAACCCGGATCATAAGAATCACGAGTCGGTGAATACGGATCCATGCTCGGGTTGTAGGGATACGAAATTGGTGGAGAATAAGAAGGGCTTGGTCCGGAATAATCAAAAGAGGGGGCCCATTCTTCACCAATCTAAGCGTACGGGTCATCGTAAGTCGAGGGGACCCGATAGCTTGGGGGAGTGGTGTAGGATTTGGATACTTGGGAGTTAAGATGTAAGGGTTTGGATATTTGGGAGTTTGGATATAAGGGTCGTCGTATGGAAAACTAGCTCGGTAGTTTGCCATCCTCGGCCGGATCAATCGAGCGGTGGAGGCATCCTTTGATCGTCGTGAGTGTAGGCGGGCGGCATCGGGCTCCCCGAATGTGTACCTTGCAAACACAACACTCAACAAAGGATTACGAGCATCAAAAGTAAAACAATAATTTAAAATAACTAACTAACTAAGATAACAAGAGAAATAATTAAAAACACCTTTTGCCTTAATCTATCCGTGGCAACGGCGCCAAAATTTGATCGAAGAATTCTTAGCACTCTAAGAAATCTTCTCCGCAATAGTACGGAGTCGATTGTAGAGCGGTAAGCTTTCCCGAGTCGTGTCTCTCGATGATAGATATAATCGGCGTTCGGTGTTCTAGTTATTCTCCTATTAAGCTAAATTACACTAATCTACTCCTAAGAAAGCAATAGTAATTGATTTGGGTTTGAGTTTTGAATTTAAAAGAACACTTTAATGAGAATAATGAAAATGAGGGTTTAGGGTGTTCGATTTGTCTCCACGATTAATCGGTTTTTGCCGAGCACTTAATCCACAATTCGGGGTTGTCAATCCCGAATGTCGATCAAGTATTGAGGTCGTCAATCCCAATTCTCGACAAGCTCCGATTAATGGTTCTAAACGAACCTAAACCCTAAACCCGTAATTACTAAACTAATTGCATCAAATAAATTCTCACAATTAAAAGAGAATTCATGGAGGGAAAATTCAAGCATTTGAAATTGAGAAAAGTCAAAGGCTTTTAAATTGAACAAGACAAATTACCAAATAAGAAAAACTCATACATCTTTCAAGAGCTAAAAGTTTTTCTAACTAAAAGAGGTAAAAAGCTTGAAAAGAGCATTAATGGAGTTTTTGCAAGAACATGAACAAACTAAAATCTAGAAATGAGAAATTGAAGAACAATGCCAAGAACAACAACACAAACTAAATCTAAAAACCAACTAAACATCAATAACAACAATCAACAATAACAACACAAGAAGATAAGAGGAAGGAAACTACCAATTGCATTGAACTCAAAAGCTTCAAATCTTCAAACTACAAGCACCACAAATGAGGGAGGTGTCACTCACTCCCAACACTTTCTTAAAAACAAATACCTAACAACTAATTAGCTATGCTAAACTAGAATAACTACTAAGTTAAATAAAACTACATTAAACTAGGGATTTATGAACTAGGGGTTTACAAAAGCAAAAGTGAAGGCTTGGAGGAAATGGGAGCAAGCCCCAAATTCCACCAAGGAAGGGGTTTTTTTTTTTTTTTGTGAATAATGGGTGGGAATCATATATGGGTAGATAAGGGGCAAAATGGTCTTTTTTTCCGCCAAAATCACACATCCTTGTTCAAACGCTCCAAACTTTCTGCCGAGCATTCGATCGACTGAAATCCAGTTGATTGACTGACAAGAACACGGAATCAGCAATTGATGTCTTCATATGAAATCTAGACCTTTCTCTTGGCTTTCATTTGGAGTTTTATTTGTGTCATCTGGAAATTTTCTCCGAGAGTTATGGGCTYCGCACCAAAACCTTCCACAAGCGAGGCCACGGCGAACCGTCTCCACTTTAAGCTACTTTTTACCATTATTAAACTCAGAATTTGGGATTGTTGTAAACACAAGAGTTTTAGACATTTCCCTCAGATTTCCAATGATATAAAGTTTAGGCAAATGTCACAAGTGGTTTTGGAGTTATGCTTGCATTTTGAAAACTGAGACATCCACCGAGCGAATCCGTGAGGTGACGATGAATATGGCCACATTTCTCGTCATTTCCGGTCGATCCTCGCACCAAAGATATCTCGTGGATTGGAAATGAGTTTCTCGGGTTTGAATCATCTTCCGAACTCGTCATGGGACCACTTTGACCAAATTTGACCTTCAAAACAAAAACTAATAAAAAAAAACTAAGAAAATATAAGAAAAACTACTAAAAACAAAGAAAACACTATAAAATATAAAAATAAAAAAATAGGCCAAAACGACTCCTAATACCCATAAATACAAGCAAACCACATGCAAACGCAATACAAAAAGGTAACAAAAATGCGTACAAAAAAGTACAAATCAGTGTCTTGTTTTGAACCTAGGATAGTTAGTGAAGCTTTAAACATGAGTTTTGGCTTATGGCTATACAAGAACTTGATCAATTTGCTAAAAATGATTTATGGTACGTGGTTCTTAATCCTAAAGATGGGAATGCCATTGGTACAAAATAGATTTTTTAAGAATAAGACTGATGACATTGGTACAAAGCTCGGTTAGTTGCTCAGGGCTACACTCAAGTTGAGGAGATTGAGTATGATGAAACCTTCACCCCAGTAGCTTGAATTGAAGAAATTGATTCGTACGTATTTGTTATGTATTTGTATATATTTTGAGTCATGTTTGAGTCTTTTTGTTATCTTTTTCGGGTTAAGATTAGGCAATTTTGCATAATTTTGCATTCTACAACTTTTTACTTAACTTTCTGATTTTTCGATCATTAATTGGTCCTTTTGAGATGACTTTTGTATTTTCTCATGCATCCAGAGCGTTTAACGAATCCGAGAGACAAGGACGAGAAAGTCAGCGCCCAAAAGTAACCATAGGGACACTTATCCGGTTGGATGGTATTGACATCCGACCGGATTGATCTTCTAAACACGCACCGATCGGATGACCTGGAGGATAAACCTACTTGACTAATACTCGATCAGATGGATCTGACATCCGACCGGATAGACTGAAAGAAAGCCCCATTCGGTTGGATACTTATGACCATCTGGCTAGATGCAGGCGTTACGAACTCGGATTTTCGAATGATTTTCAATTACTCTGAGCATTGATGGGGGTTTGGAATCTACCAAAGACCAGGGATTGTCAGATATGAAGATCATCTTTTGGGAGAGAGATCTGACATATCTACCATCGTTATAGAGTGAACAATTCATGAGAGCCCACTCGAAAAATGATATAAACATTCGATCAGTTTCGTAGTTGATCTTTCATCACAGGAATTCGGAGCTCATGAAAACCTTCCAGGTTCATTGCTTAGAGTTTCCTTTCTCCGGAATCGCTGGAGATAGCATAGATTTCATCATTCTTTTTGATCATTTTTTCATCCGAATTCAGTATTCTCTAAACTCTATTTCTAATTCGTAGTTTTGAAACTTTCATTGGTAATTCTTATTTGGGAACTGAGCAGTGGATCATTGTGTTTGAATCCTTTGTGAATGATTTGATCTATATGTTGAGACTTGAGTTGGTTGAATTAGTTATAAATCTTATTTTTATTGGTTGTTGGTTTAGAATTTGACCCTATTAGAATCGTAATTGGTGATTTCACTCCAAGTGTTTGATGATATAGTATCTTTTATTTGAAGTTTAAATCTCTTGCTAAGTGTTTAAATAGTTCGCCAATCAGTTGTTAAAATTCTTGCAATGAGATTGACACTCTCGTTGCAATATTAGTTTCAAATTTAATTTGTTCAATTCCACAAATTCAAAAACCACCTTCAATCGTGTGTTTAGAGTTAGAACTTGTGATTTTCTTTATAATAAGTCTCGTCAATTTTGAATTTCAACTCCTCGAGAGAACCGACTCGGTTTAACTTGCCAGTCTACTGTGACCCCGTTCAATTGAGGACGAACTTGTTTTCAAAACATAGAAGCGCATTGTTTAACTTGATTTTAATTTTGAAAGACAAAAAGGACCGACATAAAATTCGGAACCGTTGACGGGGAGTGGCAATGGTTTTGACTAAGTTTATTCGTGTTAATGATTTTATGTTTGATATATGCATAATTGTTTTGGTTTGCCACTCGATGTGTTGATGTTGTTTGTTGTTGATGCAAGGTCGAAGAAGCCTCGGAGGTGAATTGACCCTATTTATAAATAGCATCGAGCAAGTAAGGAGACCAAGACAACTCTTTCCTTCCCCTGATGGGATTCCATCCGAAACTATCCCAGCCACTATGTCGAATATTTCACTTTATGGCGGCCGAGGAACCGGAGGAAGAGTAGGAGGAATGAATGGTGGTAGAGGGAGAGAGCATGACAACCGCACTCCCCCTCGAGATCAACAAAACGACGTCCAGGACAAAGACCCACAAATGCTTACTCTGATCGATAACCAAGAGCACAATTAAGACGAGGAGCCGAGAGGACCCGAGATCCTCGATGATGGAAACAACAGGGGGCCCCTACCCCAAGATAACTGTCGAGTCATGATGCCGGAAGATCCAATCGACGATCCTCAAATCAACTGAACGCCACAACACTTCAGGAACCAAGAAGAAGCCCGAGCCTTCAATGCTTGGGCAAATCAGGAATTCGAGTACAACCACGTTGGTAACGGCAGGCCCCAGCCCCAAAACAACCAGTGGGAGCAAGATTACGAGAACCAAGATCGAGAACCAAATCAGTACCAAAATAGAGGAGAAGGGCGACAGTATCATGCTTGGATGGGCAAATATACCCGGAACAACATGTACGAGGAGGAGGATTACGGGCATTATGACAATGATCAATACTTTGAGGATCGTGAAGATTACGGTGGATTAAGAGAATATAGAGGACGTGCTAGTTTTTGTGGGAGACGAGGACCTCGATATCTAAACGAACGCTGACAAGGTGACCTTGTGTGCCTAACCATTGGTCCATACAGCTTAGCCATAGTCTTAGGCCCCATGGCCCAAGACTATGATTTGAAGTACAATAATGTTATCCAGCTACCCATCTTTTACGGAATGCCTAATGAAGACCCACTCAATTTCATTCGAGAATTCTACGCAGCAGTGTCCAGAATTCCCTACCAAGGATTAAATGAAGGGAAACTGAGAATGAGATGCTTTCCAAGTAGTTTGAAGGAAAAATCCAAGTAGTGGCTTCTGCCGTTACAACCTAACTCCCTAACTAATTGGGAAATGATTTACAAGAAGTTCTTACGCAGGTTTTACTCAGCCCAAACAATGATGAAGTTGAGGAGAGAAATCATGAACTTCAAGCAAATGGACGAGGAGTCATTCCATGAGGCGTGGGAATGTTACAAGGGGTTACTCCAAGCGTGCCCACATCATAATAACAGCCCCGAATTAGTCAACAACTACTTCCATGATGGCTTGTTGCCAATTTATAAGCAACAAGTGGAGGCAAAGGCTGGCGACTTTGGAGATTTGACCACGAGGGAAGTATGGGAGCATTTCGAGTTAATGGGTGAAAAATCACAACAGACGAGCTCTAAACCAAGAAAAATCAAAGTGAATGAGGTATCAACATCTCGACAGGATAATAACAAGATTGAGGAGCTCAAAAAATAGGTCGCTCTGCTGACAAACATGATGAAGCGAGAGGAGGAGGAGTTTCAATCGTCACATGAAACATGTGGGGTTTGTGGAGCATTTGGACATGGAGCTAATGCATGTCAGGTGACATTTGACGAGGATGAGGACAAAGCGGTGAATGCCATGCAAAACTTCAAGACCAACAACAAATCAGGCCAAAAGTTCACTAAAACCTACGACTCTTACTCCAACTCATACAATCTAGGTCTCCGAGACCATCCGAACCTCAGGTATGGCCCTGGGACTCCTAATTACATGCCAGTGCCTAAATAAACGGACCCTCAATACTTGAAACCACCTCCCCAAAATAGAAATCAAGGAGGCCCGAGTAACTACAAATCGTATCCGAACAAAGGCCAAGGGAACTATCCAAAAGGGAAAAATAACTCTGGCCAACAACAATACCAAACTCCACAACAACAGCAACAAGTTCCACCTCCACTAAATCCCGACGAAGAGTTACGACTGTGGCGACAGAGGAAAGATATTGAAACCTTACACAATCGAGAAGAGACTCTTTGCACCATCGAGGAAAATAAGCTTACAAAGAAGCAAATGGATAAGTTGGAAATGATAACAGGACCGGGGAGTTGGAGGAGGAAGATGTTGAGAACGAGACGATCTTGAAAGAAAAAGAAGCAACCACTGACGTGCCACCTTTGAACGGCAAAAAGGCGGAGATGGAGTGGATCCATAAGTCCCAAAACATATACGTTCCAGGCTCCATCACCGGGATCTTGCCATCTAAGGAAGACGAGACGAGAAAGGAAGGGACATCCAAGACATCCGGTCGGATGAGCCAGGAAAATTGAACCGGATTGGAGGACATAAGAAAGCATCCGGTTGGATAAGTAAAGAATCCGATCGAATTGTGAGGATGGAAGCAACATCCGGTCAATAATTCGGCCAGAATAGAGGACAGAAGAAAACATCCGACCGGATTGACGGGAATAAATGATCGGATATCAGAGAAATCAATTCATCCGACCAGACAGATGGAGATATCTGGTCGGACAACTAGACAAAAGCTTCATCCGACTGAATGAGGACTGGTATCCAGTCGGATACCATTCTTGAGCAGTGCAATTCCAGCGTTTCCAAGCCACAACGAGTCATACATGACCCCGTTCCATTACCAAATCGACTCAATCTATCAAAGGAGAACAAGAAGTTCATGGAACTTTATGACATTCTAAAGAACGTGAAGGTAAATCTTCCACTTCTTGACGTGATAAGAGCAATGTCGGCTTATGTTAAAATTTTCAAAGAACTCGCATCAAAAGAGAGACGGCTGGGAACAAATGAGAGGGTAGTGTTATCGAAGGAAGTGAGTGCCATTTGTCACCAAACACTACCAGCGAAGGTGAGCGATCCAGGGTGCTTTTGCATAACGATAACTCTCAGGGATGGACAAAAGGCACGAAGAATGCTTTATTTATGGGCAGGGATCAACTTGATGCCACGCCCTTTACAAACAGTTCAGCCTTGGGGAGATAAAAGAAACAAGTATAAGACTTCAACTAGCCAACCGTTCGGTAAGATATCGATTGGGCGTAGTCGAAGATGTCTTGGTAGAAGTCATCTCGTTAGTGGTCCCCGTGGACTTTGTGATACTGGACGTTGGGGAGGTGGCCAAATCAAGCAAGGAGCACACCATTCTTTTGGGCAAACCATTCATGGCAACATCACATAACATGATCGATGTGAGACGAGGAAAAATGACCATTTTCCATTTTTTATGAGTCAGTTACATTTTTGCTTAATGATATCCAGAACGGTCCATCACCTTTGTTGGGCCTGGATTGCTCTTATCTTGACTCTATGGACCAATGTGTGAGCGATTTATTTGGTGTCGTGCCTTTAGAAGAATAGAACATCGAGGACGATGATTTTGATTCGAGTGCGGAGAGGGTAATCGATCTATTTGTAATTGAAGAAGAAAATATTAGTGGAACGTCCATTGAGCCAGTTTTGGAGCCCAAATTGGAATTGAAGCCACTTCCGATCCACCTCAAATATGTCTTTCTGGAGGCCAATGAGAGGAAACCCGTCATTATTTTCGCGGAGTTAGCAGAGAATGAAGAAAAAGAGTTGATAGAGTTGCTCGGAAAGTACAAGCAAGTCGTCGATTGGAGCATCAGAGATATTAAAGAAATAAGATCAGTCACATGCATGCACCAGATCGAGTTAGAAGAAAGAGCAAAACCGATAAGAGGCGGGCAGATATGTTTGAACCCAACACTCAAGGATGTAGTTAAGAAAGAAATTTTCAAGCTCATTGACAAGGGAATCTTCTACCCCGTGTAAGATAGTGAATGGGTTAGTTCAGTGCAAGTCGTTCCGAAGAAAGGAGGCATCACAATTATGGAAAATGATAAGGGAGAGATCATTCCAACACGCCTAATGACCGGTTGGTGCATGCGCATCGATTACCGAAAACTCAATGCAGCAATGAGGAAGGACCATTTTCCACTACCATTCATAGACCAGCTGCTCGAGGTACGACTACTATTGCTTTTTAGGTGGCCTCTCTTGCTATTATCAAATAGCGATAGCTCCGGGGGATCAGAAGAAGATGACATTCACGTGCCTTTTTGGCACGTTTGCCTACCAGAGAATGTTATTCGGTTTGTGCAATGCCCCAGCGACTTTTCGAAGATGCATGCTCTCCATCTTCACCGAGTTCATTAACGACTTCCTCAAAGTCTTCATGGACAATTTTCTGGTATATGTCTCTTCCTTTTCTAATTACATAAATAATTTGTCTAAAGTGCGTGAGCGATGCGTTGAGTCTTGTCTAACCTTGAGTTGGAAAAAATCAAATTTATGGTGAAAAGTGGGATTTTACTTGGTCATGTGGTGTCGAGTAAGGGGGATGGAAGTCGATAAATCTAAGATAGATGTTATTGAAACCCTTCCGCCCCTAGAGATGTAAAAAGGATTACAAGATTTCTAGGACACGCGGGCTTTTATCGGCATTTTATAAAAGATTTTTCCAAAACTTGCCGTCCGTTGTGTAAATTATTGAGTAAAGATGTGCCTTTTGAGTTTGATGATGAATGTCTTAATGCTTTTAATATCTTGAAAGAAAAACTAACACAGGCACCTATTGTTGTTGCACCTAATTGGTCCCTTCCGTTTGAGATTATGTGTAATGCGTCGAATGATGCGGTGGGGGCTATTTTCGGGCAACGTGTTGATAAGTTGCTAAGGGTCATCTATTATGCTAGTTTCGTGTTAAATAGCGCCCAATGCAATTATACTACTACTGAACGTGAACTATTTGTTGTTGTGTTTTCATTAGATAAATTCCATTCTTACATTGTTGGTTCAAAGATAATTGTGCATACCGATCATGCGGCTTTACGCCACTTATTTACAATAATCCAAAGTAAGCATAGGTTGATTCGTTGGATTCTCCTTTTGTAAGAATTTGACGTTGAGATTAGGGATATTAAAGGGTGCAAAAATGTGGTGGCCGATCATTTGTCTTGCCTATTAGTAGATAGTGAGTCTAGCAAGCATAATTTTATTGATGACATTTTTCCTTATGAGGATGCTAATGTTATTGATAACATTGTTGATCCTCGGTATGTCAATTTTGTTAATTACCTTGCATGCGAATTATACCTAACCACCTTTATACTCAAGAAAGTAAGAGGTTTTTTGTTCAAATGTAGGAGCTTCATTTGGGATGACCCGTACTTGTACAAACGCTGCAAGGATAGACTTTATCGGAGGTGCATTCTGGACGAACAAAAGATTAACATTTTGAGGTTTTGCCACGACGAGGGAGGCCATTTCGGAATCCAAAAGACGACGTTCAAGGTCCTACAATCTAGATTCTATTGGACCTCACTCTTCGCCGATGCTTACCAGTATTGAAAGACATGTGAAAACTGCCAACGATTAGGCATAATAGGGAAGAAGGATGAGATGCCGTTGGTGCCAAATCAAGTTATCGAGATCATTGATGTGTGGGGCATCAATTTCATGGGCCCATTCTCAAAAAGCAGAGAGTGCGAGTACATACTCGTCGAAAATGACTATGTGTCAAAGTGGGTGGAGGCGATTCCCACCCGAAAAGCTTATTCTGATATCGTGCCCAAGTTCGTCCAAGAAAACATTTTTAGCCATTTTGGAGTACCAAGGATGATAATAAGTGACGGTGGCAGCCATTTTTCTAATTGTGCCTTCGACCGATTGATGAGGAAATATGGAGTGCAGCACAAGGTAGAGATTCCCTACCATCCACAAATATCAGGGTAAGTGGAGACGAGAAACCGATATATTAAAGCTATTTTGGAAAAGACAGTGAAACCAAACCGCAAAGATTGGGCGACAAAGTTGGTCGATGCATTGTGGTCATATCGAATGGCCCACAAGACGGTTTTGGGCATGAGCCCATTTAGGTTAGTGTACGGAAAATCTTGCCACCTTCTAGTTGAATTAGAGCACAAGGCGAGATGGATCGTACGTATATTGAACATGAATCTGAACGAAGCAGGAGAATATCGTAAATTGGAGTTGACTGAGTTGGAGGAGATTCGTTGCGGTTCTTATGAGAGGACCTGGACGAGCAAACAAAAAATGAAGGCAAAACATGACAAGAAGCTCGTTCCAAGGGACTTGGAGGTGGGGAAATTAGCCCTACTCTTTAATGCCCGTTTCAAACTCTTTCCTGGGAAACTCAGGCCCAAGTGGAGTGGCACGTACCTGATTACGGGTATCAACGAGTTCGGAGCTATTACTTTGTACGACAAGAAAAGTGACTCCACTTTTCTAGTTAATGGGTATCATGTGAAATTGTATCACGGAGGGCCTATTCCTAGAAACCATCGTGAAATGGTGTTACTAAAAGACCCACCTCAAAACTTCTGAAATTCAAACGAGGTATCGTCGAGCAAAATACGTTAAAAGTTGCACTTCTTGGGAGGTAATCCAAGTTTTCGTCATTTTTGTCCATAGTTTTGTTTGATTTTTTATTTCTCTTTAGTCTTGTACATATTCTTGTTGTTTAATTGGGGTTGGATAGATGTGATAAATTGTGTGTTAAGCGTACAGGAATTGATCGAGCATCCCCAAACAATATGGTCGGATAGGAGGAGAATCCATCCGGATAAAACCCTCTGGAGAAGCATCCGATCGGATTGGTGTATGGACCGGTCGGACAAGCCATTTGGAGAATCATCTAACCGGATAGATGCAGATCTCTGGTCAGACCAATTACACTACCTCACCATCCGACCGGATGAGAGCAGGAGTCCGGACGGATTAGCTTTTTGGAGAATCATCCGATCGGATTACCTACCTTCCGATCGGATGTCGTTGATGATTTATATTGGTCGAACGATTTTGGAGGCAAATTTTAGGAAGTTGCTCCCACAAGGTAAATTCTATAATGGTATGAATCTTGGTAAATATTGGTTTTATTATGGAGTCCTTTTATTTAGGAGGTTCTAATTTAATTAGGAAAATATTACTAAATCTCACCCTTCTTTGGGTTAAGAAAGATTTTAGGATTCCTTTTCTTCCAGGCCATTAATACCTATATAAACCTTCCTTGGGAACTCTTTTTCTTTGTACATTCTTCAAGCTCGTTCCACGTTGATCACCCCCGATACCAATTTTATTTTCCTTATACCTCGTAAGCAAAGATGAAGCGTAACAGGCCATCACCTGCAGGATTGGAGCATGGGTGGGTATGAAGACAAGAGCATGAAAAGGCCATGGAAGAGCTGCAAAATCAATTGGACGAAGCTAAAGAGAAGATTCAAGAAATGACGTCTAAGAATGATGACTTTTTATTTAGAGAAATGTCACTTGTTCTTCAAACCGTCGAACTAGAGGAGTATTTGGGGGAGGCGGAGGCAGATGCCACAATTATCAAGCTTGCTCCAGAGATCCAGAAGCTTAATAATTTGCTTTATGGGCCTAAAATACCATCGAATGCTGGTTCCAAGAATTCTAACGGTGCACTCTGATTTGCACATTTTTGTACGTGTTTTTGTTACATTTTTGTGTCGTGATTGCATGTGTTTTGCTTGCATTTATGGGTGTTAGGAGTCGATTAGGCCTATTTTTTTAGTTTTAGGTTTTTTAGCGTTTATGCGGTTTTTATTATGTTTTTCATAGATTTTCACTCGTTTTAATGTTTTTGGCCAAAGAATGACCAAGCGAGACTCGCGCACGCTTATGGAATTCCAATCGAATTGCTATGGAAAAGACAAGTAAAGACATGCAAATGAACATAGCACGAGCAAGAAACGATGACCGACGGACATTCTAGAGCGAAAAACAAGAAAACTGAGCCGGAGGCAGCCCACATCGACTGCTTCAGCCCAAATCGACTGCTTTACAAAGACCGGTTCTTGTAAGGCAGTCGATCGACTGAAAAGTAGCCCGATCGACTAAAAAGTAGCCCGATCGATTGGAAAGCAGCCTGATCGAATGAAAAGCAGACCGATGGTTTGCATCACATGGAATTTTGAGATTTTTGGCATTTTTGACAATTTTGCCCCTGCAACCCTCTATATAAACCCCCAACCTTTTCCCAACAACTGTTTGTAGAGTTTTAGTGGTGTTGAAATATATCAACGGGTTCATGGCTTGGTATTATCGGAAATCGATTCAATTATGAGTTTCAATGTGTTTCGAGCTTTGGAAATAAAAGGAAAATGCAAATAAAGTAATTACACTAACTAAACTATTCTAGGAATTGAAACAACAAGTGGGTAGAATGCCTCGATGGATGCCTTAATATGGAAAATCAAGCACATAAAGAAAATAAGCAAAAACAAGCATTGTTTCACCAAGTACAAGCATGCAAGCACAAGGTACAACTATGCATAAAATCCTAAATAATGTAAATAAGAAAAAATTGAAAGCACGAATGGAAAGAGCAATGGAAATTGACGTGAAAGTTTAAAACTTTACGGAAAGTAACAAGCAACGAAGTCTAGATCTAAGATTCAATATAAAACTATGCATGAAAATAAAAACCAAAATAAAGCATATGAAAAACTTGAAATCAATACGATCTAAGACTCGATCTATGATCTAGATGTGTCACTCATCTAGATTCCATATCTAATTCTTAAGATCTAATAAGAGATCAAGGTGCTAAGGCAAAAAGCATAACATGAAGAACAAGCATGGAAATGAAGAACAAAGTAAGGAAATAAAGCATAAAACATGAAATTGAAAGGAAACTTACTTGAATTAAGAAATGAAACAAAGCTTGAATGTAATTTCCATCAAAAGTAACATTCCAAAGGAGTATTTGGATTCCTCTTAGGCTTACAAACCCAAGGAGGTGCTTGAAATTAAATCTACTCTAGAAAAGGAAATACATCAAATCTTGAAGTTGAATCTAAAACTTAAGGAAAGAGAAAATTATCAAGAGAATGAGAGTAATTTGATCCCAAACCCAAGTTAGGGTTGGGAGGGGAGTGTTCTCTTCATAGGTGAAAGATGTAGGCTTTTTATAGTTTTTTGTAGGGACAAAATCATCAAAAACGCTCAAAATTCCCAAAGTCTCAGCGTCGCGGTCGATCGACTGCAAAGTAGTCTATCGACTGAAAAGATGTTTATCGACTGCATTGCTAAAACCGGAAAAGCTACTGCCCGACAGTCGATTTGGATCTCTTTCAGTCGATCCGTGACCAGTCGATTTGGAGCTTTTCAATCGATCTTGGATGCTTTTGGCTCAAATTTCTCGTGTTCCGGTCCAAAACGTCCACCGAGTGAATATAATCCTTTTAGCCACCTACAAAACAAGAATTCAAACTTATAACCACAAAAATAGCACAAACATCTCACATATCGGACTCTTAAATCCAAAACGAAAACTAACAAGAAAATGACCTAAGAACTAGAATAAACGACTCAAAACGACTAAAAACAACGCTAAACCCTAACTAAAAATACTAGGAAAAACACAACAATTACATGCAAAACAACAACCTTCCTCTCCTTGGTTGATTTTTAACTTGTTCAATCTCCTCCAAGCCCCTTTCACTATTCCATTGTGTTTTTAAACCCTAGTTCATAATCTTTAGAGTAGTTTAGTTTAGTAAGATTTAGTTAGTTGTTCTTAGCAAGTTGTTGGAGAAGGTGACATCTCCTTCATTTGTGGGTTTTACTGTGGTGAAGTTGTTCTTGTCTTTTGAATATTGTAACAAACCTTGGAGCTTGTTTGGAGTGAAATTGGTAATAATATTTCTCCCTATTATTGTGTGTTATTCTTGTGTTGTTATAATTGCTTTTGTGTTGATTATTATATTTTAGCTTATGTTATCTTTCATTGCATTTAAAATCCCCATTTCAATCTTCTAGCTTTTAAAACTTCTTATTGCATAATCTCCATTGGAGCACATCACTTGAAGTTTTTTACCCCATTTGTCTAAACAAACCTTTGGTCCTTGAAAGACTTATGGGACTTTCTTCTTTAATCAATTTGACTTTTTCATATTTAATGCTCTTTGACTCCTTTAAAATTTTAAGCTTGACTTCCTTCCATTTTCTCTTTTAAATACTTGCAAGATTTTCCTATTTTAATAATCTTCAATTTGTTATAGATTTTAATTAGGTTTTAATTAATTTTGTTAAATTAGTTATTTTTAAGCAAGCTTTCAAGATTTATTAACCTTTGCCTTAGTATAGTGTTTTCAAAGTTTTCATTTCAATTCAAGCCTTAGCACTAAAAGAAACTCAAACACAAACCTATTGACGTATTGCTTTCTTAGAGTAGATTAGTGTAATTGAGATTAAAAAGGGATTAATTAAAAAGACCGATTGACGATAACATCTATCCTCAATGGGACACCCTTGAACTCTAGTTCCGAGGACTTCGATGATTATTATATTAGTTAGTTCTAGTTAGCTCATTCATTTCGTTTGTTTTTTAGACTTGGATTTGTTTATTCTGATTATTTTTTATTTTTATCTTTATTGTTTTGCTCATGATTTGAGATTTTCATGATTTTGTCGTACGACATAATGTTTTCATTTAGGATTCGTGAGTATTGCAGGCCCAAGTCAATATATATAATTAAAAAATGATCGGATTGGATAGGTTTCCGGTCGGACAAAACAAACTGCCTCACCATCCGACCAGATTGTAGCAATGACCAAACGGATCAGTTTCTTGGAGGACCATCCGACCGGATGGGTGATGATGACCGGTCGGATGAAACACATTAGAGAACCATCTGACCAGATGGGTGATGATGACCGGTCGGAGGAAACAACCTGCACCATCATCCGACCGAATGACAGATACATCCGACCGGACGACGTTGCATTTTATAAGATCTGCCTCCCCCATTTGGTTCTTTTTCACTCCAAAAACCTAATACTTTATCTCTCAATTTTCTTGAAGCAAAAAGAATGAATCAACACTCCACAAGTCGCAGAAATTCGCCAAGAAACACACATCCGGCTGGAGAATCCAATTACAACAATTGCATCCGTCTGAAAGAATCGAGCCACCTAGCCCAAACATCAAACACGGGCATTATCTTTCTACATGGTATAATAGTTTGAACACTCAACTCAATTAAATAGTTTGGGGAGTGGAATTGCAAGAATATCGGAGAAGAGTCTTTGGTTTCAAGTATTTTAGCAATTTTGGGGTTGAAATTGAGACGCACAATAAGTGCTCGACGAATTGTCCAAGAGAGTTCATTCTTAAACCTTTCAAGTTCTTACATTCACTATGGCATCCGGTTCTTGACAATCACGAGGAAAGAACTAGAACAAGGGCAAGGGAGTTAGCCGAGGGAAAGAAACGAGTGATACCAGAGAAGGATTAGCGTCGTTCAATCTTGAGGTTGGAAGGGAGGTCACATTGTTCAAATTCTTGATCACTCGCGACGTTTATGCCCCCCGTCACCTCGACGTAAACTTTTGGATAGAAAAACTCAAACAGGGGGACAAGGTTGCTCAAAATCTCGTGGTATGTATAACGACACTCGGACTAGATAAATTGGATAAACTTTCATCACCCGGTTACCGGAGGTTAATGCTGAAGTTCTTCACGACTTTCCAACTCCTTGCGGATGGCTCCTTCAACTGCAGATTCCGCGACCATCCTTGCCACACCACCAAGGCTGACCTCGACTCGATATTTGGTATGCATCAAGAACCAGATGAATCGGTGCAACATGAGGAATACGACAAGAAAAAGTGGTGGGAAACACTCGCTGAAGCAGCACCGGAGCCCAGATGCCGTTTCAACTCCACCTTCCTTCGATCCTATGCCATGTACGTACCAACTTTTTATCCAAGTCTTCTTGGGCAAAGAGGACATGACCAGAATTTCCTCTGCAGAGCTGCGATCGATGTGGATCGCATTCCATCGAGGTGACACAAGACTTTATCCACTCCTTACAGTGTCCATTGAGAACGTGCATCGAGTGCACGATAAAAAATTAGCAAAGCTCATACTCGGCAGTTTCATCACCGAGCTCGCCTGGTACCACGGTTGTGACCCCTACGATGGCGACATCACATATCCGAGCGTACCGATGCAAGTCGAGAGTCGGATGTACGACGGGAAACACATGACTATCCAACTTTCTTTGGACACATCGACAGAGAAAGAACTGAGGACGATGAAGAGGATGATGTCGACGAGGAGAACTACTATGAGGATGATGATGGTGAGGGCAATCAGAATGAGAATATTGGATATATCGAGCACGATGACTACGGTGAGGGTCTCGATTATGGTGGTTATGGAGGAGGATACAGCAGAGAGTACTACGACAGTGGTAGTGCTTATGGTAGAGGATCGGCCGACTACCAGTATTACTCCGACAGGCAGTAGAGGTAGACACAGGATTTCCAGACGAGCGTCATGGAGCAAATGAGGCAATTGAGCCTCAATCAAGAAAGTTATGCAAGAGACACTCGGCAAGACGCCTAGGAGGCACGCGAGGAGGCCCGGGAGAAAGCATGAGCCAGACATGAGGAAGCTAGGTCATTCCATAATACCTTAACAAGATTGGATGCTAACATCACCGAGACAAATCAAAATCTTGCCCGCTTGAACGACAATGTAAAGGCAAACCACCGGTACCTCGTCTCCATTGATGGAAGCCTCATGAGAATGGAGCAGCGCTTTCCACCTCCCCCTCCGGACGACATGGACCAGCAGGCGGGCCCACATCCGAATTTGTATCAATTTCTATCCAAACATTTATTTTTCATTTTTGTGTTTTGATTTTCTTGACTTTTCTATTTTGTGCTGTGTGCGTGAGAGTCTATATTAACTATTTGATTTGTTTATTTGCATGTTATTTGTTTAGACTATTCCTACACCCTTATGATTAATTTGTACGATAGCAACCAAGAGATTGCTTATTTTTATGTATAGGGGGAGGGTAATCCGATCGTTAGCAGGTCTTAACCGATCAGATTCCATTATAACGCGCATCATCCGATCGGTGGGTTTGGGGATTAAAAAATCCTCTCTCTAGTTTTTAAGATCTAATTTCTCTCTCTTAGGTTTTAGATTCAATTTCAAGCTTTGATGTAATTTCTTTTCTAGATTTAGATTTACTTTCATGCTTGGCCTTGGGTTTGTAAGCCTAAGAAGAATCC